>JAPMOQ010052972.1:152903-261325 GCA_026543055.1 Argiope trifasciata | reverse complement strand
CTCCCAAAAAAATCCGACTTTTGATTTTGTTGGCAGAATATGCAAAATAATAGAAAAAATGTGTCATCTTTCGAAATTGTTAGTACCCTTAGAAATATTTAGTTTTGAAAATTGCTATGATCTGAAATTTTGTTACTAGAGAATAATCAGATTGCATTTTTCATCATAAGAATTGATTAACAGCAATAAATATAGAAGTTTATAGAGTTGTTTAGATATTTAATTCAAGTTTATTAGTGAACTAAATGTTATTAATGTTATAGCGCCGATTGTATAACCGTCATTTTGCTAAATTTTTTATATTAACTATTTTTATGAATATTTTTTTACTAAAAATTCGCGATTAGGAGCTATATTTTTTGCTCCAAATTTTCAAAGTGATTTTTCTCTCTTGCAGAAATGAAGGAAAAAGTAGAAAGAATTCGTACTAGCGAGATAATTATAAAAATTAGCAAAATTGGAAAAGAGGATGCTTTTAGCTGGGATTATGCGTGACAACAAATAGCTTTATTATAGTAGTCTACATTCTTTTGGAAACTCTCAACTAAGAAGAATCTTGTTAGTGGCTAAAAAAGAAAGATAAGACTTACATAGCCTTTGTCTAAAAATTTGACTGGATTTTCACTTTGGAGCAGCACATAAGGAAAAAGACTTTTCGAGGATACCTGTGATGTAAAAATCATTTCTTTCATATATGAAAAAATAGCGAAAGAAGAAAGGCTGCCATTTGCTTCGTTTCAAATTTATCTCAATTTTTAATTGAGACAAAAATTTGTAGTGCAGTACTAAAATTTTAAAAAAATCCATGTATTTAGACGCTGAGATCCCTTTCGAAAATAAAAAGTATAAATATTTTATGATATAAAAAAAAAACGATATTTTTAAAGTTACCTTTTTCCTAGAATTTTAAAAATAAATCCACAAATAAGTCAAATAACTAAATAAAATTCTTCTTATAATTTGAAAGATTGAAAAGGTAATGATATAATGGCTTACAGTAGTCATAGGCCCAAAGGCTGAAATGATATGTTTATCATTTTTTTAACTATAACATTTAAATATTTTTGAAAATATTCTTAATATTTTCTGAGGATAAGTTATGTTGTGTTTTGTAATTCTAAGGGAAATTAAATTGTTATTAAATTTTCTGGAAGAGACTTGCAACTTTTTAAGCGTATTATTGCCTTTTTTGAAACATGATATAATTATATCAAAGTTTACAAATTTTTCAGCACATTAAGATCTTTTCGTAATATTTGCATGCTAAAGAAATCATTACAGTACAATAAAAATATTACACAGCAAAGCAATGACAATTTTCAAGTTTTACTTATTAGTAGGATTAAAAGATCAAGGTGGAAGCATGCATTTTCAATTTTATAAAACGTATCAGCATAATTTAACTGTCTTTTTAATGATTATGAGAATTTTTGAAATTACTAGGTTTCCTTATGTCAATTTTGCTGTGTTAAAACATGCTTATTTAGAGGGTGCTTTAGATTTTAATCTTTTTTTTTGGTCTAAATAACTCAGATGATTTTGTATGTATAAAATGTGTCAAAGTTAATGGACCATGCACAAAATAATTTGAAAATGTTGATGACATAGTCTGAACTTGAGTCTATTTCAGATAATGATTTGAAAAAAGCTAACATATTAAATAACAGTATCATAATGAATTTTGAAAGATGTGATTGACCACCAATTCTTTCGTAATTAGGATTGGTGATTCATCATCATAAGCCTTCCAGATATGGAATTTCACAGAATGTATCTTATTTCTTAGGACTGTGGTTGTATGCTATTATTTGTATTTTAGGATTATCCAATTAACGAACAAGCTAATAGGGACCTCTTCATCGCAAATTCAGAGTGGGAAATATAGTTGCCAACTGTTTGACAGTAAATCAGATAGGTAAATGCTGAAATTGTGACCTTTTTAATAAAGGATGACTCAATTTTACTGATAAAGAATAATATTATAAAATAAAACATCTTATTATTTTAAATGTTTTGTACTATCTGTTAGGGCTTTAAATTACATCTTCTCTTTCTTCTTATGTTTAGAAAATTATAACTTTTTTTGTTTAATGTAATCCTTTATGAAAAGCACTGTTTTATCATTATATTTCAAAGGAGTTTTCATTCTTAAATAGCAGTTCCATGTATTGAAAAAATATTTAAACATTTAATTTACCTACGCTAATTAAAAGTGTAATTGCAAAATGAATCAATTTTTTGAAGTAAAGAATTTCATATAAGATTCATAAAAAAAAAAAATCGAATATGATTGTTGCTATTATATAAAAACGTTTTTTTTAAACCAAACTGTTACTCTGTGGAAATGAAAATTATTTCAAAGAAAAATAAGAGGTGGATTATCTAGATATTACATTTTTATTGAATATAAATCAACAATCGACTTAAAAAGACTTTCTAGTCATTTTAGGAAAAACAGTTCGTCACTATACCTAACGGATGGAATTACGATCAGCAGTGACATCTTCTGTACCAGAAAAAAATGAAAGGTAAATAGCGATTGAAACAGTTCTCTCAAAAAGGGAAATCAAGTATTTGGATCAGAGTAGAAAAACAGAGAGCAGGGTTTAAATTTTTGTGTCTTCTCTATATCAGTTTTGCCTTTTTATTGCATTATTGATTGAAGTTTGATTATATGAAGATGATATTACATATATTTAGATTTCAAGTAGCATTCATTGAAGGTATTAAATTATAATAACATTTCAAGTTTTCTCCCTATATTAATTTCCACAATTTTTCGATATTCGAATCACAATTTCGGAAGAAATAATTAAACTATGTGTCTTAGAAAGAACCGGCATCTGCATTAAAAGTCGAAATGTTCCTGAATACAATTTGCATTTAAATTAAACATATTTGCGAATTCTTTAATAAGTAATTATCCATAATTATGATAATTAGAAAGTTATTTATGATAAAAATTGTGGCAATAATAATTACTTCTATTTCCAACAATCTAATGTTAGAGAATTTCTAGTATAAGCTTCCAGTAGCCTAATCTCTTTCAAAATTCTTGTAATTTAAGTACATAGTTCAAAACCATATTAAAATCGAGACGATTTAAAATGACTTTTACTGAATTTGGTAAGGAATACCACACATTAATTAAAATTTAATAAGAATTTTTAAATTCTACTTATACCATTTTTCTTACCGCATTATGAGATAAATTAATGGGATATCTTCTATAGTAAATATGCATGTTATAATCCTTCGATTTCACAGTAATTTTATTGATTATGTATAATTCAGATCTCACAAATTTAACGATAAATATGAAACTATTTTAATAATAATGTTTTAGAATAATTAATGGGGCATTTAAATATTCATTGGTTTAAAAATGCTATAGATAAGTTCATCTTACTGAAATCCATTTTTATTAGTATTGTAAATATATATATATATTTTTTTTTTGCCAAATGTTTTGAATATTATTTAGAAAAACTGCCAAAAAATTACTAGTTAATAATTTTTAAAGGACTTTACTACATAATTGCTTAAATTCTGAAACAGAATGACCTATTTTTCGATTTAACACCTTTTTCTTCTTTTCTTGATTTAACGTTATTATTAGAGGATTCAATTGATACAGAGTCCTATTATCAACTTGAACAAGCAGTTTAGTGACAAATTATAAGCAGATTTATTAATATCTGTAATGTTTGTGATTAATCATCGCAATTTAGAAACGTTTTGTAGAATTTGACCATAAAATTAAAAATTAACAAAGGATAGCCATTAAAGGAAATTAATTTATAATAACGTCATAAAAATGTAAGCACTTCTGTAAAATATTTATATCTATCTTCTATAAATATTCTAAATAATATTGATACAAAATAATTGAATTTATAGTTTTTCTTGAAATTCCAAAGGTATTTTACTCATCAGGGGGATCAGCAATTATAAAAATTTAATTGATAAAAGGACATTTAATTTTTTAATTATTGTATTTAAATGCTTGTTTTTATCAGAAAAATGGTTCTTTTATAAAAATATGATTTATTTTTCTTATAAATTATATAAATTTTTCTATATCGAAAAAAATTATAAATCATCCACAAAAATTCATCCACGAAACAAAAATCAAGCAAAAAATAGCAGACATCTTTCAAAAGCATCTACTAACCATATTAGATTGTCATCTATAAACGTGCAAAAATGATGATGATATATCTTGCATGGAGTCATGCAAAATTATCTACAAAAATTATTTTACAGTCATTATAACTAAAAAAATATTCCTATAACTATAAGGAGAGAAATCAAAACATGAATATATTTAGCGGTATTATAGAATAAATGTTTCGTAAACAAAATTCTTTAATTTTCAAAAACTGATTTAAAAAATCTCATGGGAAAAGTTTGCAGAAAAAAAAGGTCTATTCGCGTTTATTTTTGGAATTTTATTTCGCTTGATAATGTTGATAAGATTTTCATGTTACAAAATGTAATATATAATTCATGTTTTACGTTTTATCAATGTAATTCAACATACAAAATTTGTTTTGAAGCATAATAAGGGCTTTAATACCTAAAACTTAATGATTTTTTTTTATATTAAGATTGATAAAAATTTGGAATTGTTTCTTCCTATTTGTAATTATTTTTCCAGTTAGAATTTTTTAAACAAAATAGGTAATAAAACTAGTTATCTTTTTTCAGCATTTACTGAGTTTTTCATCATTTATTTTTCACATTATCTAACGTGTTATCTGATTTTACTCTTATTACTTGAAGTTCGGGTAAAAAAAATGATGTATTTTTTTTAAATAATTTAAAACAAGAAATTTCGGAAAATATTCAAATGGAATATGCATTTTTAGGACTTTAACTGATTTTCATATTTAACATAAATAATATTATATAACAAAAATTAGTCTCTCTCTTAATTCAATATGAGGAAAACACATAAGTTTCGGTATCAGATCATATTTTTAGCATTTTAATGCAAAATAGAGTTAAGATAACCATTTAAATGTTTCAACCTTTGATTAATAACAACAAAATTTACA
This sequence comes from Argiope trifasciata, assembly GCA_026543055.1. NCBI lineage: Eukaryota > Metazoa > Arthropoda > Arachnida > Araneae > Araneidae > Argiope > Argiope trifasciata. Next base: position 256,265 of record JAPMOQ010052972.1, on the reverse strand, counting down.
TAAAATAAATAGGAAAATTAGCAGTCACTTTGAGCAAAAATTATGAATAAATAAATAGTATTTTCATATTTGTTTTCTACATTTTTTAAAGTTACAAGGATCATATTTGGCCATTCTTGCCAACTGGATGGTTGTAAGGGAACACTAATAATATTTAAAATGTTTTTTTCAAATGCAAGGTAAAAAAATAAAGAAATCAGACAATTGTGTAGATTTAAGACTATAAGTATTCTATATAATACAAAATAAAAATATTATATTCATATTTATAATAGAATACACGCATTTTAAAAGTAGTACTATAAAATATAGTTGATTCATACTGTAAGAAAACTTGTTTACGAAACAATTTGCATTCAAATATCTATTGAAATCTAAGCATTCACTTTCTACTAAGGGAAAAGGATGCAGATCAAGATGCAAAAATGACAGAAAAGTTTGAATAAATTTGAAACATCAATTCTTTCAAACATTTTGAATAAAGTAAAAGTAAATAATAAAGATAAGAAATATGAAAGAAAAAAATTAAAATATATGCTGTGCAATTCCAGATGCCCATTTTCGTGGCCAATATTTGATTTTTAATTATTAAGTATGGTTGCAGAAAACTACCAATATTTGATTTTGTTAGTAAGTATATATTGCAGCAAATTTTTAAGATAAAAAAGAAAAATAAAACTTCATTTTCTTATCGATGCATGAGATTTTTCTTAAATTGTTCGTCTGAAAATTGACAATTACTAATTAAACTGTTGTTACTTCATTTTGAAACAAAAATATTATAATTACATTAACTTTCTCTATATTTCCTTATTCTTCCTATAAATAAGAAGCAAATCTAAAGAAACATATGAGAAATTATTTATTTCATTGATAATTTGAACTAATAAATATAATTAAGTTTATTCATTGGCTGTATTTTAAATTATTCTTTTATTAAGGAGGAAGAATTGCAACACAGCATACGAAGGTTGAAAAAAGTAACGTAAAACTGGTCACTTACATAAACTTCTTCCCACTGGCTGACATACCGGACCAGTCTCGATAACCTCAGTAGCCTGAGAAGGGAGAGCATCTTTGCCAATCTCAAGATTCGTAAGGCTCTCCCCGCATGCAGAAGCTGATAGTTCTCTTCGTAGTCCTGGTTGAATATGAGAAATATATAGTCCAGAGGGATGGAACTTATCAAGTCGAGAAAGAACCAAGTCCTCAGGTATTGCCTTGCTATAAGACCAGGGTCGAGAATCACTTGCTCGGAGTTGTCTTGATTCATAATACCTGAAACATTTAGTATTCAAAAATATTCAATTGCAGCTTTTTAATAAATAAATCATCTTCAAATAGATCAACGAAAACTTACAAAATGCAACTTTTGGAGCAATGGCATATTTACACGAGTCCCAATTGCATATTCCCTTTCCCTACCCTATTTCATGTATAGAGGAAAATCGAGCAATATCTTTAGTTCGCACTGCCACAAATTCTGTGAAGAGAGAGGAATGTCATGTTCGCTCTCGTTCAGATTTCCTTTATACCATAATAGAAGCAAGGCATTCACCATTTTTGGAAATACTTTTATTTATTGCTGTTAGATAGTATCTTACTGAAGGAGCTACACGGACAAATAATTTTTTTTCCTATAATAAAACCAATAAAAAGCAGAAAAAAGAGTCAACCGTAAGGTGTAAAATATATCTTAGTTAAAATTTAAAGCATACATTAATTTTGAAATTCAATTTACTAGCAAACAAATCTCTTTCCTGAAGGACATGATTTTCTTCAGTTCCATTTAATATTTCGTAAATTTTCCAAAATCTTTCACCTATTCCTTGATATCATCCATTGCTTTCAAACTGCTCCTAATGGAAACGGTTTTATGGTTTTCGACAATTTCCTTTTCGAAATTCGAAGGCAAATTCTCGGTAGGAATATTCATACGGATTTACTCAGGAAATTCCGTTTTAGTCGAAAAATAATAAATTAAATAAAAGGAACAAATTTGCTCAGAAATTACAGTATATAATCAGTACTAACAATATGAATTAAAACTATTTCGAAGTTCGTTTATAATGATGGCACACTCTTGTCACAGAGTGGGCAGCGGTGCGAACCATTGATGTTGCTCGATTTTCCTTTATACATGAAATAGAGTAGGGAATGGGAATATGCGTCCTGATTTATTAATATTATTTGTGTTAAAAATCTCCTTCAATATATTTTCAAGGTTTTTACTTCATTACAAAATTAAATATAAATTATTATTAAATGCCTTTACTAATAACTGAATACGAAGCCTTTACTAATAATTGTACATGAGCAAATTTAATTTTCCTTCCAAAATATAAACAATTACAAACTTATGTTTGAAATATTAATTTTTTTCGATAGCGTTTTACAAAAACAGCAAAATCTTAAAGCATTATTTTTGAAGTCGATTCTTTATAGCTTATTTACGATAAAATATACACAATAAAAAAAAAATTACAATTGTGACTTTTATCTAAAATTTCTTGACTGCCAACGTTTCCCTTTCCTTTTGAATCAATTCAGTTTATTTATGTTATAAAGTCAATATTACTAGCCAGGAATCACATCACTACAATCAATTTTTATCAAAGAAATAAAATAAATTATTATAAAATTATTTCATTTCCTTCATTGGGGTTGAGAAGTCATGGAAACAACTTTTTGAATGTATTGTTGTATGATGTACTTTTTAACCAACAAATTCCCTTATGATATATAGTTTCGTTTGATTGAAATGAACTTATATGTGAAACCCAAGACATCCGGAGATAGTAATAATCCTTTTTACGAATGGCAAATTTCGAGAACAAAACATTAACTGATAAGTGCAAATCGGTATGTTTGAAAATGCTTATTTTTCACATGTAATTTGACAACACATCTGCTTATAAGGGCAGTAACCATTAAATTGTAAATAACGACCTTAGAAATGCTTGAATAAATTATTATAAGGCCAAGTAATTTATGGATCATGATTGCATCCATTTTGTTAAACTGAAAGGAAAATGAAAAAGGAAAAACACATTATAGTGCCAGCATTATAAAAATTTGTTATTCGTTGATCAGCATCTTATTAGGAATGAGAATTTTCTAATGAAATTCCCACATAAAATATCTTTTCTTTTATTTCCTAGAAACCATTTCCAATTTACTTATTGATTTAATTTTTAATAATTATTTATCTAGGTTTTTGAATATATAAATGATGTATAAAAACGTTTTATATGCATTACTATTATGAAATAAACGAAAGTTATTAAACGAATTAATAATCAAACAATTGAAATACCGATTCAATAATAATTAGCGAATATAGATGAATTTAACAAGTGCAATTCATATTTAAATCTCAGTCATATTGTGAAATAGTTGTAAGGAGAAACAATGTTTTCCACATGAAACCATGTAAAATTGAACGTGGCCCATTTCGAAAAAATAAGCACATTTATAATAGCAGAATTTATTATTTATAATACATGCTTTTGCCTTTCAAGAGAATTTTCTAAAAACATTAGTCTTCGGCTAAATATCGAAATATGGTGGGAATAAGATTCATCTTTATTATTAAATGAATTTGTAACGCATATAATAGCTCTTTATGAAGGCGATACCTCTCAAAAGGAGATGCAATAATTTTTCTTACTTACAGGATGTCTTTTACTTCATAAATATATTGTTTCTCTATTGCGTTTATTATTTCTTCATCTCCGCAGTTTTTTTGCTATGATCCAAAATACAGCTTCATAAGCTCTTCCCCATAATATTTTGGTTACATTTTTCCACAACTCAACTCATTGATATCATTGTTATTGTCGCCTCTAATCTCAAAATCTTATCTAGTAAGGCACCATAGATATTTGCTCAAGTCCTTCGAAGTCCATTCGACAACGCAGTCCGGCCACAACTTTCCCCATTTAATATAAAGGGTCTCTTCAAAGAAGCATTTAACCTAGACTCTTACAGACCAAACTAACATGTTATGTAACAGTTTGTCCTCAATCCGCGAAATATCACTCGTAAAGTGAGTCACTTTTTTAACATTTTGACTTAATTGTTGAGAGAGGAACTCGTTAAGTGAATTTTTACTGTATAAATAGATTAACTTAAAACAGGTCTATAAATTCAAATACTAACGTATTAAATCTACGTAACTTTTGAAATAGAAAATTTTAAACTCTCGAATGATTTTTCCACTAAATGTGGATTATAAAGTTTTGATTTGTAATTTAAGAATCTCACAATTCTAAAACCTTCGTTGAGTGATGCAATTTTCCCAGACATGGTTTAAATTTCAGGCCAAGAAATTAGAAGATACGGGATTAAAAATTTTGCTGCAGGAGAAATTAGAATCTCTCTTACATTTTTAATCTTTCTATTTATTTTATTCTATGGGGCAATACAGGGAAAGTAGCATGTATATTTATACAGAAATTTCATTATATACAAAAATAACATTTAAAACATATGAAAATAAATTAATATTTTTATTAAACTTTAAACATATTTTTTAATAACAAATATTTAAGAATGATTGAAACAATCTTAAGAATAATTCAGGGATAAATAGTGTTTTACTATTATATGAATAAAGGTAACTCAATTCCTCATTATAACGTTCAAGTAAATCATTACTTGAATTATTATTTGAATATTATTAATTAATACATAATGCCATTCTTATTGTAATTTTAAAAATTTCAAATAAAAAGATTCTGATAAATCTTTCATAAAAAAATAGATAGCTGAAAAAGTTAAACAATTCTCTGAAGTGTTTATGGTATATAATATGTATTAAAACTGTGTCCTTTTTATCATTTTTTCAACATATGCGCAGTATTTCATTGTGAAGAAAAATATAAAACAGAGCGAGTGAATAGCTTGATTTCATCATTAAAAAAATACTCATTTTATCATTTACATTTTGAATGAATATCGGTTTCGAGGTAATTGTTTATTGATCTCAGAGAGTTCCAGTTTTCGAATTGAAGCCAATAATAAAATAAAATAATCAGAATATTGTTTAAAATTTTGAGAAATTTTTATTTTATATTTTTTTGCTTCCAGAATATTTTAAAAATAGGCTGAAAAATCGAAACACTCTTCATTATTTGAACAATTGAACATGAAAAACAATTTAAAATGGTATGATTGCAGTTAAATTTTCAAATAGAAGTATTGTCTAAATAAATCATCATTTAATAGGGGAAATTTATAGTTATTTTTAATTTAATTACATCAGAAAATATTTCAATTTGGTATGCTTCAAATTGATTGTTCAAAAACATTGTAATTGATAAAGAATTTCTTTGCTATGATATCGTCTAATATATTGATTAAAACATGTAGGAAATTCAAATAAAGTAAATTGAAAAATATTTATATATTCAATAGTATTCTATTACATGTGCTGAAATTTTAAATTATTCAAAAAAGTTTTATTTTTCCAGCCGCAAGGCAATTCTAGAAAGAACATAAAATATTCTAATTTGGACCTTTTTTGATTCAAGTGGAGATCCTAAAAATAGCGAAATCAGATCATTCTTCGCAAAGAAATCATAACACGCATTCTCTCTCCGTGCTTACCGAGTAATCGCAGTACTACCGTGACGTCAGCTGCGACGTCACAGAGCGCGATCAGCTGACGCGGGACTAAACGATCGGAAAGGTCGTCTCCTACACAGATCCGGGTATTATTTGCACCGCAACTCTGCTCTTGCTCCTCCCTCTGGAGATTCTTGACCCTTTCTAACATTTGCTCGGTACTTGAGAGCATTATCGAGTGTTACAAATTCAAATGGAAGTATTTGATAGAAACAGAGATTATCATTCCGTATAGTATTCTTGCTCAAAGAGAGATTATAGTAAACTAAATGAAATAATATTTGCTATTAAACTTAAACTGTTCATAAGATTTTTTATAGCTTCATTAAAAAAATTGTTAAAAGCCCATATCTTTGATTATCTGATAAATAGTATACTGGTACATTTAAAATGATAACTGAAAATAAAAGATTAACATACCAAAAAAGAGATGAAAAATAAAGATAATTTTCTGTCAAAATTTTCTTCTCATATTTCTTTATATTTTGTGCTATAAAGGGGTAACATTAGAATAATTACAAGGTCTAAAGTTCATCATATTGAATATGTTGGATGATATAAGAGTCAATGACCTATATGACATTTATTTCTCTCTATTTCCTAATCACTGTATTATGAACTGTATTGGAGCTTTGTAGTATATAAATATGTTTTTAAGGCGATATGTTTTTAAAAAATTACCCACAGTAGCAGAGTTTCCGTTTTTTCGCATTTTTCAAATTATTTTATTCAATATTAGAAGTTATTTTCCTGTTTTTCGTTTCAAGATTCATACATATTCTATCTTGTGATTTGTTACTCAAGTTGTTTTTAAGTAATCAAATAGCGCAGCTTCCGACGAACCTTTTTTAAAGACCGTTTATGTTTTCCTTGTCATATTTGTGTCTTCCCATTTTTCTTTATTTTAGGCTATATGATGAATTTGTATTTGTTTGATGGTTGCGACGAAGCTGATTTGTTAATTAATCTTTTGATCTATGATTAGATGCAGTGAATGAAACTTCATTCGATAATTCGATATCTCATCTTTCATGTTGCAGCAGTACAAGGAGATTTGAGCCACAGTAGAAGAATAAACGAATATTAGGGCCATATAAACGAAGGATATGTAATGAAACGAAATTATTTTCAATATTTTTCGATCTCGGTATCCTCTACATATGAAATTGAGATAAAATCGTTAATTTTTGAATCGATATAAATAAAAATGAATGTTTGGCTGTATGTCTCTTATACGCTTCCGCACCGCTCATCCGATTCTGATAAAACTTCGGCAACATATTGCTTGCACTTACGCGAAAGTTATAGGAATAATACAATAATCTAAAGTATAAAAAATGTTTTCTGATATATTTACCGCATCTAATAACCATGGATTGACCACTAAATAACTCGTCAAGGAGACGCAACAGATTCAGTTATATGATAAATTCAAGGTTGACGTTCATACTTCGTAGCTATTGTACGTAAATGCTATGAAAATCGTACACTGAGGTAATAGTTTTATGAGAGAGTGTGCGAGAAAGTTTTAGTTTAACCAATCCTATAGGTTTGAAATTTTAACTAAACATTTAATAAAATTTTGCACTAACTTCCGAAAATACTATAGTACAAATAATTATGCATTATCTCAGATTTTAAAAAATTATCTTTTCATCTGTATTAAAGATTTTATGGTATAAATATATTTTCCAAGTTCAAGCAATTTTAGAACAAGATGTTTTAATCACATTTTCTAACATTAATCTTGAGAATTCTGAACGAATATTAAACTAATCACGAGATACAATAAATAGTTTCTTTCAACACAAAAGTTTACAATTCTAAAAGAATACACGTCTAATACATAAAAATGAATATTTGCTTGTGGAATAGAATAATAAAAATAAAATAAATACTATTTATGCTTTTCTTTTATATATCCTTCAATTTCAATGAATGTATGCTTTGCAGGCAAGAAAATAAATATCATTCTTTCTGAAATTCTTAATTAAACGAGATAACTATTTCAAATTCCAAACGATAGCACCCAGATTTCTACTTCTGCAGCAGCAACGCGTCTTGCACCAGATAATATTATATAAATGACATAAACAAAATGCAACTAAAAATAAAAAACAAACTCAATCATTTAGTCAAAAAAATTTAAAATTAGAATAACAAAATTAAAAATTATTAAACTTTTCAAGGAATGTTTCAATGTAGAATTATCAAAAGTTTATTTGTTTTGGGATAAATTTGCTTTATGGAATATCAATAAATGATACTAAACTGACAAGTAGAATAATAATTTTCCTATTTTAAAAAATATGCTCATTAACCACAAATGAATTTAGCTTTAACTAATTATAAATGAATTACAGTATTTTAAAAAGAATTAATTTATTACCATTACATTCGATTTAGAGGTAATTTTTTTATATTGTAGAATACCAATATACATAAATCGGCTAAGAATAATATCATTTACAATGAGGTATGTTAAATTAAAAGAAAAATAATATGCAAAAGATTAAATAAAATAAAACATAATAACATTAAAGAGATAAAAACTATTTTCAAATATAATAATTAAAAACATTATAAATTAATGAAGTATAATTTTGACGACTATTATTGACGACTAAGCATTCAAATTTCAAATGAATTTTGTTTCCTTTCACACTACCTTTATAGGATTATTAAAATCCAGCTCAGTGATATTATTTATAACAAAAAGTTTTTTTTAACCAGTTGACATTGAGGTAAAAATTACAAGGAACTTAGTACTTTAGAATTGTTAAATATACTAAGTATGATCAATAACTCTTAAAGAATATTCTTGGAATCCCTTACAATTATTAAAAAATGAAAAAAAAATTGAAAATTCCAAGAAGGAAGCATTTGAAGTAAACTATTGAATTACTTTAATTATGGTTAATATGTAAAATATCTTCCTTTTTTTTAAAAAAAAAATTCTTTGTGGCAAACCAACGTTATTTATATACACAAGCCTTTTCTTTTCAGTAGTTCTGAATTTATTTGAATGTTAAAAGGATGTGTATTTTCCAAATTTAAGGTAACATTTTAGAATCCTCTTTAATCTGATTTTTGAATTCAACTTTAGAGATTAAATTTGAACCTAAGAGTTGAAGTTAACGTACCGTGGGAAGAACTGATTTTATATTTAAAAAAAAGTTTTTAACTGAAATGTGCATACATTCTTTATTTAATAATTATCGCAATCACATACAAAAAAAATTGAATCACAGTTTTTCTAATTCAAAAATAGATATTTTAAAAAATCAGAAATATACTTTTTAAAAATTGGTTTATAAACCGCAGAATAGACACTTTCTCAATTCCTGCAAAGCGTTGCAATTCACAAATCTCTCTGAAAGTTTGGAAGTGAGCTAGAGATATAGAGCAGGTATTTCAAATATCTATCTAAGTTTTCTATGTATTATTTTTAATTTATCATACTGCTGATTACTTTTAAGAAAAAGAACAGCCAAGGCAGTTGAAAGTGAGAAATCTATATGGCGATTCAATACGCAAAACTAGGCTAATAATAAAGAAAAGTCACAAGAATTCTGAAAGATCCGATGCATTCATTTGCTAATTTTTCTTTAAAAAAAATTAGTTGAAATTTATGATATATGTACTAATTATAGCAATAATTTCGTGGAAAAGATAACGAAAAATGAATTATTTTTTTATACTTGCTTAGCTTTCTCAGATCACGGAACTTTCTAATTTATTTTGTATAGTAAGTTTTATTTTTAAGCACAGTATTAATCATTTAAAATAAATATTAATAGAGATACCCATTTATCCGATTTAAACGATATTTAATATTACCAAAGTGAACATTTTTAATAATTATTCAATTTCTATCCATATGTTTAGTATTTAAAACATGTCAAATCGGAAGCACATTGGCGCAAAAGGAATCACCGACATTCAACTCTCGTCCTTGGTGCGAGAGTAATCGGTCGGATTTAATGAGCCAAACCAATCGTCATCGCGAGCGTGTCTGGTAGAAAGACCACCTCTTTAGAAAGCATCGATTAAAACCTGCGGATCGATTGATGGTCAAAGTTTCTTCTTCCTCTCACTCCCCGTTGAAAGAGAGTATTCGACCAAGCAATCAAGCATGGAACACTTTTACTTGCTTTTTCCCCCCACAACGCCGTTTCACAACTTGTCAGCCAATTATCTTCATTTTCTCTGCCTGAAATAATGAGTAGCTATATGCAGAAATCTAATAGAGAGTTGATTTCTTTTCTTTAGATCTGTTTTCACCATCGTAATAGAGTTATAATTTGACAGTTAAACTGAATTATGTAGCATAATAATTCATGGTTTCTGTTTATAGCTCTTAAAATGAGGTACAATTCATTTTAAATAATTACATGCATAAAAAAATTGTTTTCTTTTTTTATATATTTTTATCAGGTTTTGGAAAAAGAATTTGAATCGTTAAAATTAAAAAAAAAAAGATATTTTACCAATTTTTTTCAAAGAGTTAAAAAAAAAATAAGCATTTGGTTATGTTTAAGAAATCATTCTTTTAATTGTTTCATTAGACATTAAACCTTTATTCATGTTATTATTTAAAATACAACTCAAGGAATGCTTTGCAAAACTTCTTGTAGAAATGTTTAAAAGCACTTTATAATAAACTTCATTAAAATGGTCATGTCCTTTTACAATTTTCGTCGAATATTTAGAAAAATCTTTGAACCAGTATTGTTAATATATAAGAAAAAAATTAATTTGATCTTTTGTTAAAGTATTTAAAGAATTAACACCGTATTTTTATATATTTCGGATAAAACATTTGCTTAAAGTGAAATAGAGCAACTGGATATAATTCCCTTTTAGCACTTTGACTCCTTTGGCAGAAAAATATTAAAACAAACTCATAATAATTATTTTTTGCTACTATTTCTGAATATTTTCCAAGATATCACGAACTAAAATATTATTATAACTTGTATTTGTAATATGAAAAAAAAAACTAATGAAATTTTATAATGGTGAAAGTTATAGGAATTTATGAAAATAATCTACATGCTAATTGTTCTAAATTGTCTGAAAACTGATTTTTCCGTTTGAATTATTCATAGAGAGTCAGAGAATCATTCTAATTCCGATTTTCTGTCCCCTTTCACCCTACTGTTAGTGGAAGAATCAATAAAAACAACATAAAGCTTTGCAGATTAGCTGAAGATGCTTCTGTATAAGAATAAAGCTTCTGTGTAAGAATAAAAGGGATTCTTACCCGTTCTAAAATTTACAAGGATGTCCAGGAGGAAGACGGTGTCCGACAGGCAGTTGAAGGCTATCCATCGGGTGGACAGGTCATCGTTGAAGAAAGAGATGGCCACCGGAAGGACAATGAGATTAGCGACAAGGAAGAACAGCATACATAAATCCCAGTATAACCTGAAAAGCGGATGGTGAAATGAAGTAAACTTTATTTAATGCATTATATCCATTATTAAATTTTTGCATCTTCCTACGACTTATTAAGTTAATGGTATCAGTTTATGTGATATCTTAAACACGTAAACAAATGTAACCGCTCCGTTATTAAGATATATCTGCATGCTGTGTTGCGAATTTTTCCTATTTTTATCTACCATTATAACGCGGAGCTTCTTGTATGACACATGGATAAAAAATAAGCTCCACTAGAATATACAAGAAGTTAAAATGAATTTTCGTTTAATCTGGCTATTATATAAAGAATTACTAAGGATAAAATTTTCACATTTATTACTAATGGTAAATTAATTATCATATAAAGTTCATTATAAGCTTAATTATTACCCAATCCTAGTATTTATTAATAAAATATGCCCAATTAAATAACTTCTGCAATTTTTTTCCAAAATCCTTTTTATCTGTTGAATTGTTAATATTTGGACAAGTAATAAAAATTGAAGGCTAAGATTGCAGGGAAATGAAATAGGATTACTGAGAAAGTGTCTTCAGAATTTTTAAGATGTTACAAAAAATATTTCTTGTGGAATAATTTTCTCCAAAGTTACGGAGGAAAATCATATAATGATATTACTGCATTCCTTTAATTTCAAGTTCCATAGCTTTTTATAAGACATCGTACGGTTAATTAATTATCAAAATATGTGAGATATTTCTTTCAAATATATATGATAATTTTTAAATCCAACCCTTAAATCGATTGTAATTATCCTTGAAAGATTAAATTTATACAAAATTGGATTATTTGAGTGGATTATTATTTCCTGACAAACTCAAAAAGAAGAAAGTCCGTTAATTTTTTCAAGGAAATAAAAATCATCCAAAAAATTTATAAAAATCCATAAAAAATTCCCTAAATATATTTTGTGAAAGATGTCAAGCTCTTAGAAAATTAACTTGTGATATCATCTTCAAAGAAAAAAAATAATGTGCTGAGAACTGCATTTTCTCTGCTGAATAGTTTGTTGAATATAGATGATATCTGCTTAGGTGTTGACACAAATAGCACAATAAAGCCCCATTAATTATTTTCCCCAAGTTTTTTTTCCTTCAGAAGGAAAAAGTCTCCTTCCATATGTTTTAGTTGTTGAAGCGTTGTTTCCATCATTATATTAAATTCTGATCTTATCTTATTTCTTTATGAATCTTACGTATTGAAATTTGTTGCTTATTTAGAATTCATTCTTTTCCGGAGATATAGTAATAATTGAAAACTTAAAATCTACGAACAAATTAATCTTCTTTATTTTATTTATACTATGCGAAAAACATTCTGGACAATACTTTTAATTGCAACATGACTATAACTAGCCCTTGTGATACAGAAATCATCTTTCTACCTAAAAGTTTTATGTAAATCATATTTTTGTATACTTATTGTATAAATTCTTTAAACAGATTTTTCCATTATTAAATTTCGAAAAAAAAGAACTGCAACCATTAGTGTTATTTTGTTAATGACTGGAATTAAAAGATTATGAATGCAAGGATTATAACGAGGACTGACTAAATTTATTTTGAAGATAAAAAGTTTATAATATTTTGTTTCTGTTTATACATCAGGTACATCTACATAAAATAACAGATAAATATATATTCAAAGTATTTAGAATATCTTGCTTATACGGGAAATTTTTTTCAATTTATATAGCATTGCTGAGGCTATGAATACTTTTTTTTATTACCACAACAAATAAATCACACTAGATACACATATTCAACAGAGAAGAACTAGCGATAAGCATTGAAGAGTAATTGTAGTATATACAGTCTAAGACGCCATCAAATTGCTCTCAAATCATTGTTTAATAAAACAGTTTTTTACTTCAAATAATTTTGCAACTTTAAAAAATGAAACAAATAAAAAAACCTTATTAGTCTTTAAAATAATAGGATAAAAAAGAAAAATGATATGCAATATATTATAAAGTAGTAAAATTAATACACATCAGACTATTTTCATTTAGGCTGCTATCTATCGGCAAATTTAAATTCTGTTTAGTTTAGATCAAGAGTTTCAAGGGTTTTTTCTAAAGCCTCTTAAGTTAAATATCCGACACAGTTTGTAAATGAACAAAAAAGTTATCAATGAATAAAGTGAATGAAGGAAGAGAATCATTTATTAAATTTATAGCCAATTGAAAAAAAAATTCAATTATTTTTATGTGATAATTATCATGTATGAATGACCAATTTCATTAATTATATCAGTGATTTTTGTGAATCCGTAAAATCCTCGGCCCAATTCAGTGGCATTCATGGTAAGAACATTCATTAATTAGAATGATATACCTTAAAATTTCTTCCTATGTTAGAAGTTAGTGATAGATAAAATAATACTTTTTTCGAGGTGTCATTCGATTATAATTTTTTTATCGATTTAAATCCTCTTCAACAAGATTGAGAGAAGCACATAAAGAAAATGACTGCTTAGGGAGCCATTCGTATAATAAACATTTTTATTTTTAAAAAATTTAAAAAACCTACATATTTCACGGAACAGGTACAAGAACTTAAACTGTAAAACTATTTATAGCTGGCATCTGTCATCGGCTGTTGAATATCTTTTGAAGAAATGAAAGGGAATCAGAAAAATAATTTAGGAAATCTATCGAATATAAATTAGGTCAGTAAGTTTATAAATTTGTATAACGGAATCTAAAACAACTAATAATCAGATAACTACATTTTTAACGCTCTACAAAGTAGTAGTAAAATATATTATTGTAAAATAAATAGTAAATTAAAAATAGTAAAATAAATTAAAACTGAATATAATGATACACATATATAATATTGTCGCCGACGTACGTATAGTAATATTGTTCGACTCTACAGAAGAAATGCAAGAATCCTTAAATTATGTATTAATTAGTTATAAAAAAAGTAAGTCATCATTTCTCATTTGCTGTCATGGAAGAATATGTCTGTAAAACAGATAATTCATTTTACTGTAAAATAAATCTCATTTACAGAGCTATTTCAATTATATAAACACTAAGAATTAAAAATAAAAATAAAAATGTTAGCTTAATTAACTGATTCATTGAGAGAAAACCCAAGCATCATAAGTAGTAAACTGATTATTCTATTTTAGTTACTCCCCATACCGGTAGCGTATTTGAGCCTCCCTTCCCAGCCGATTTATTTCGGTCACGTATCTAGCATCTCCTGAAAGAGCACTAACTACTTAGTATAAATAATAAAACAAGATTTAATTGAGCGTAGAAATTGGCACTTTATTTGTGTTGGATTAATTAAGATAAAGTATCTATTTTCTCAAGTTCCAGTGAGGATAAGAATTGTTTCTCTTGCCTTTTGGTTGAAGTGTTCGGGATAAATTCCATACAGAAATGCACCTATTTGCTTTTTTTTTTTTTTTTTTTTTAAGTTTTGGGCTTCCATTTTAGTTTTACTGCAACCAAATTAGCACTAATCTAATATCTATATTGCATTTCCTTGAGTTTTCATAGGTTTTATATGAGTGGCGAGAATTATTTATTATCATATACCCTGAGATAAGAAGGAATACTATTAAATTTGATTCAAGTATTTTTTTTATCTTCAAACATTTATGAACGGATGTAGTTTTTATTTTTGATTTTACTTTTCATGTAAACTTAACTTTCATATTTATGCAAAAGTCAGTGAAAAAATGCAAAAATATATGCAAACAAATCAGTAAAATGATTTGCTCTGTATCAAAAATGAAAGGTTTCTGAGCCCTTTTGATATATTTAAAAGATATGGCACTGTAATCGGATAATTCTGAAAGTAGAGGTATAAAGTTTCGAGTAAAAAAACTATATCAGGAGATTACGTATGTGGAAAAACAATATTAGCATGTTATATTGAATGAAGAAACTTTATAGGTAGAAGCCCCTTAAAAAGGACAGTGAATTAATTGGAGGAAAAATACATTCTTTTCAATATTGTCAAAGAATTCAATTTTCTTTTAGTTTTTTCCCTTAGAATTATTTTATTAGAAAATTCAATAATTTTTTTTCAAGCCTATGAAGTATTCAAGTGACAGTGAACATACTCAGTTAGAATCTTAATTTTACTTGAATAACTGAAGAAAATAATTATATTTTTGCAAGATAGCATTCTTTCACGCTTTTATTACTGGATTCCGATTCTTTAAAACAATTTGAAGTAATAATAAGTTTTAAAGATACAGTTCTTTTCTAAAAGCTAATTAGAAATTGCATGTATTCGATTTTTTTTTGCGAAAAAACAATAAGCAATCCAAATTATATTTCTTGAAATCAATAAATACAAGAAGTTTTATAAAAGATTTTAAAAGTTGTTACTTCACCTTTTCTCTTTTTTAAATGAAAAATTTGTTGAATATTATTTTTAACATTACGAATTCTTATATGATTTACACAAGAAATATTTTATTTGTTCTATCATAATCTCAACGAGAAAGAATAATAAAGACATTATAATATTTTTACAATAAAAATAAGCAATGGATCTCAAAGAAATTTTGGGAATTATTTGCGAAATGTAATTTTCTTGAAAAAACTAAAGATTCTCAGAAATAATATCTTAATTGGAATTTCTTATAAAACTGCGAATTTTAGCATTTATCGAATGTGAACTTACTTTAGTAAGCTAATTATAACTTCTCACAACTTGTATAATTACGAGTAATATGATGAAATCCTAAGAATAATTTTTGTACTATTTTTGTGAGAGGGCGAAATCCTCAAAAACGTTTATTTTTTTATTTCCAGGAATGAAGAATTAAATGTGAGAATTAGTTTTTCCAAGAAGTAGAATAAATGTGAATGCATTAATATGAATATTTTAATCAAGCTATCTTAAAAATAATTATTGGTTATGTTGAAATTTTTAACACTTTTTCCCATTTAATTCAAGAAAATTTTGAAACTATTGAACCTTTCCTTTTTTTCCCTTTTTTACCCTACTTTTTCATTTTTCAGGACAAGAATGCTGTGAAGTTATTCAATACGTTATCTTTTTAAAAGTAGATTATTAAGATAATTGATTTTACTTTTGCTTCCATTAAGTACTTTTGAAAACAAAGTATGGAGTATTGATTTCAGAAAAGTTGGAAATTAAAACATGATCTCAAACCTTAAAAAGAAGATAAAGAACTATTTTAACTATGTTTTTATTATTTTTTTAGTTGATGTCATATATTCTATCTGATACAGTATATAGAAAGTCATGCAATTTTTTTTTACTATTTACATAAGCATTAACAGGAATTAGAAAGGTGGCATTGCTTTTTATAATAGACACATGACGACAGGAAGCGGATTTGTATCTTATTCACAATGCGTCATCCTTATTTCTGAATGAAACCGTCTTTGGCTGGCAATACACTTCGAAAACTACCATACAAACCCTATTTCCTATTATATCATTTTATCGGCAAACCGACTTGAGTATAGCTATAACTGTTCATACACTAATTATATTTGGCTTAAAAAATGGCACAATCTCTTTCAGTGACTGATATCAGTATATATAGAGTGCACAGTATTAGATTCCTGCTTTACTACACTGCTAAATTTTGTTTAAGTTTTCAAAAGAATGTTAACATGCTAAGAATTTATTTTAGGTTAATCTCTTTTTTTAAATTTTATTACTTTTGTGAAAAAGTATTTCTTACGAAAACACTTTAATATCTTTTTTTCTTATTCTACTGTGAGGTTCGATATTCATACTTCTGCGCAATGTTATTGATACAAACGCTTATTGTTTAGAAGTATTCTGATAACTAAACATATAGGAATTTGATCAATCATACTTCATTAAGGGTTAATATTATTTTAAATCTTATAATTCATAAAAGTTGCATTTCCACAAATTTATTTATATGGCAATTTAGAGTAAGATCGCAAGCAAAATATTAAATAAATTGATTTAATATTTTGCTTACGATCCCCTTTCAGCCGTTGCCATGTCTGCCAAATTGGAAATAGCTTTTGTATAATGTTATATCTCCATATCGCTCCAAAAATATGGTGCACGTGTCATCTATGATCATGTTTCAACGATTAAAATATACTTTTTGTTAAAAAAACTAAAAGGTGCAATCTTCAAGAAAAATATGCTCGAATTTTCCAAGATAAAAGTATTCTGCATCAAAATCGCGGACCTTGAGTAGAGATTGTGCAAGTTGCGAGTGTTCTGATTATTATTTTCAGACATTCATGTCCCATATTAGAGAATATAATATTTTGCAGATAAGATAAAAATTTACATTTTGTATGACTTTTTTTCCGAAAGATTGAAATTACAATTTGCCACGGAACTACAATTTTATCAACAAAACAGCGCAAAAATTCCTTTTATTTAAATTTTTGCATTTTGAGTTATCGCATTTAACATGCATTAAAATATACCTACAGAGAGATAGCACTTGGACAAATTTAATTCAAACTTTTATACAGGTATAAACTTTAGATGTTAAAACTGTGTGCCAGATTTTAACTATCTAGCGTTTTGCATTTTGTTGCTATTGTGCTCGGTTTATTCCGAAAAACAGATACAATTCTTTCAAAATTAAATAGAAATCTATAAATTTGGTATAAAGATCGCATATCAAATTTCATTCCTCTGATTCCAAGTGTTTTTGAATAAGCGTTCCTCTAACTCCAAGCATTTTTAATGAGCAAAACTGATTTAAAAAGAATTTTTTGAATTCAGAAAAGTCTAAACATAGTTTCGTGGAAATCGAAGTCGAATTGTTTGATAATTATAATAATTTCTCTTTGTTACTTCCTTTATGAAAAACATTAAATGCCATAATCTCACTAATACTTAATCTTCATGCGGATTCTATTGGCATATGGGACATCTAAATTGAGTCCTGTCTTCTGCTTTGTATGAAAACTTTTTGGCTTGAAATATTTAAGTTTGGTTTCCTTCCTTATAGAGAGAAAATTAAAAACAATGTAAATAAATTGATTCATAGCAAATAAACAAAAAGGGGAACGCATTTCATAGCCGACATATATTTTAAATTCTTCGGTAATGCTTAAATGGGTAAAACAAACATCGGTGTCTAATAAAATGGGTTGATTACTAATTTATTCATTAGAGGCCAACTTAACAAAAAAGCTGAATAAATCAGGATAAGAGGAACGATAATTAATGTAGCTGCATATTTAGCATCAAACTCAATTTAAAATAATTTGTAAAGACACTTTTTTAAATAGTTAATTTTACGCCAGCTAATTTTTGCGCAAAATAAAGGGGAAAAAATGCAACAAATTAGGATGCTTTTTGACTGCATTTATGATTGATGTCAACAAATTCATGTCCCCCCGAAAGCATTATCGGGAAAAAAAAGCTCCCCATCAAGTGTCCGACGCAATCGAGCTTCTCTTGTGGTTTCGTGAAGTATGTCCCCGAACAACATTTTCCCTTTGACTCTATTTTAGTCCCTTGGTGATGCGGAGAAAATGGTTATGTCCTGGCACCGCGCCAACGGTCTTCAAAGTCAACCGTCTTCTTCCAGATGATACACTTTTTTACCCACCCTTCACAATTATATAGAACACGCTCTAACGCCTTCCGAGAATTCTTTCTTTTCACCAAATAGAAAACCCAAGTTTTCGCTCTTTCCCGTTCATTTGATCATTTAACGATATGGCATTGATTTAGTATTCAGGCATCGACGGAATAAAATGGCGAATTCATTCAGTGCCGAGTGTTGTTATCACTTGACTTATTTATCGAATGAAGCCTTTTATTAGGTGTTTACGACTTTTTCGCACACCGTAAATTTTTAATCTTTATGCTGGATAGAGGGAAGAATAATTAATGTAGAATTGCGTTGAAAGTGCTGAAATGAGAAATGACGCTATTCAGTGTACTTTATGTCGGAAAGGCTGGAATTGTTTATCTTTATGGTCTATTCTTATAATGCTTTAGTGTTTACAAAATATTTTTTGCATGCTTGTTTTAATGATCCTTACAATGCATAATGAAAGCAGAACAAAGAATGCCTCAACACAGACATTCAGATGTGAAAGAATATTTTTGGATTGCAAGTAACATTCATCATTTATTATCATATTTCAATATCTTTTATCAAGCACTTTTTTTCGATCTAAAGCGTAATTAAAAATACTTATGCCTTAGTTTATTTATAATAACGCTCCATTTTGAAGCGTATGATGATTATTTTGTGATGGATTCTGTAATTTTGAACTGTGCACAGATGATGAGGACGTCACTGATCCAACAACCCATCACAGAACTTCAAATTACACCAGTGGAAATATATTTTTTTCACGAATTTATAATGCATCAAGGCCGTATTTACAGTTTTAGTCCCAAACCTTTGACTCTCCGATAAGAAAACACACACACACACACACACATACATATATATATGAAATGAGGACTTTGCCCCCCCCCCTCTGAAAATATTCATGAATATTTAAAGTTAGTGAGAGATATTTTATGCTGATTTGCATTGAAGTTCCTCATACATAAATAAACTTCTCATAGTCACAGGTCAACTAATATTCAGGGCTTCGAACCGGAACTGAACCGAAAACCGAAAACCGGAAAAAACCGTTATTTTGGTCGGAACGAAAACCGGAACTGAACCGAAAAAAAAATATCGGTTTATTTCGGTTCGATATATCTTTCAGTCATTTTGTTACTGTTACCAACTTATCAATATTTTCTAATTTAACGTCAACTTTATAATTATCATTACGTGTATACTGCTTCTCGATTTCCTATTTTGATATTCACTAGTATTTTTCTGTTTCGCATGAAACTACTTGTAGAAGACATATTTAATTCAGTTGATTAAACTAGAAGTATAGATGATTTTTTAAGAAAAATATCGAGTTATATTTTATTTTTCACATCTCAGCATGCGATCATCCACAGATGTTTGTATAGACTGTTTAGATCAGGGAGGAGTAAATAGACAGGAGAGACCCTAAGTGACGTAGCATGAAGCATCTATCAAATCTTCTGCGCATCAAATGGGTGTTTGGTAATGGCGGCGATTCAAATGTTTCTATTTTGCAGACAGTAAATGGGTGAAATTAAAATTAATTGTTGATACCCTACAACCCCTAACGGAAGCAACTTTGAAACTACAAAGTGAAGAATTAACTTTAAGCGATTTTTACGGAATTTGGACACATTGCAAAATAAAGTTACGAAATTTAAAAAATTTCTTTGCAGATATTTTATATAATCAGTTATCTAACAGGGAAGCATTGTTAATAGAAATTGACAGTTTAGTAGGAGCAGTTTATTTGGACACGCGTTATCAAATTTTGCTTTCATCGTCACAAAAGGTACAGGCTGTGCAACATTTAAAGAATATTTGGAACAAATTACAATTTTTTGAAAAGTCCATTTCAATAGTAAACGAGGAAACAAAATCTTCTACTGAAAACGATGAAAATGAAGACGATTTAGAGACTTTTTTAAAAAGTAAAGAATTGGCAGTAATAAAAACACATAGAACCTCTATTTCTACCGAGATTGACATTGAATTCATTTTAAATAATTTTGACAATGTACGAAGGCTTGATATAACGCATAATATTTTAGATTTCTGGGAAGAGAATAAAATTACATATCCGCACTTGTATAAGATTGCAATGGTGGTTTTGGCAGCTCCAGCTACACAAGTTAGTGTTGAAAGAGCGCTTTCAGGTTTGAAATTTATTCTCCGAGACAACAGAAGTAATCTCTGTGAAACCACGTTAGAAGATATATTAATAATTAGAGGCAATTTTCATATGTTAAATAAATAATATATTTTTTACATAATTATTGCAAGGTCAAGTGCACGATGTGAGAGTCAAACGACGAATGTGGGTAATCATGAACCTAGTTGTCAAATGCGATTTTGATAATGGATAACAATGCCAATGCTCGCCGTCCTCTGCTCACCGCTCTTATCGTACCTGCTGTTTGTATCAATTCACATAGTGTACCAATTAAAAAAAGAATAAAATCTTCTAAATTTTGATAGAATTACATTTTTTGATTATGATAGAATTATATTTTTAGTACAAATAAGAATATACATAAAATGAAATTATTCATTTGGAACTGAACCAAAAACCGTTATTTTTGGCGGAGCGAAAACCGGAACTGAACCGAAAACCGTTATTTTTGGCGGAGCGAAAACCGGAACTGAACCGATATTAATTTTTTAGTTGAACCGGAACGAAAACCGGAACAAAAAAAATTACGGTTCGAAGCCCTGCTAATATTATCAAGAAACTAATAATATTCTTTAACCTGATCAAAAATTAAATAAACTGATAAAAATGCTGTCATTGAAATGCAATACTAAGACTTCCTATTAATCAGAGGATTGCAAAATTGCAGAGCTTAAAATCTTGGTATAATTTTTGCTATATTTTCATACTCTTATTATATTTCATACCTCATACATTTCAAGAGTATTAAAAGAAGAGGAAGAAGTAATGTAGGAAGCGGATTTTATCGGCTAGGTCTGGAAAAATGATAGAACTTAGGCTAAAACGAAAAGACAATACACTGGTGAATACTTGGTAAAAAAATAAGTCATATTATTTTCTATTTTTCTGATTATTTTCTTCTGGAAAATAAATTTCAGGGTCGTCATGAGTGAATTGAACATTTCTCTTTCTTTCGAAAGTTTAATTAAAGTAAACAAATCTCTCAAATTTTCTCGGGTTAGCTCCAGTTTTCAACCATTTGTTCTTAGATGAAAACCTGTCCCGAATTTCACTTTTAAAGAATTCGGGTCAAAAATAAAAATATTCAATCACAAAAGTTTTCATGAAAATTAGCATTCTCTCCCAAATTTGTTGTTACTGGACTATAGAACTATAAAGTGTGCAGAATCTTCCGAATTACTGGATACCTTCTAATTTGAGTCAAATGCTTCGAAGAATTAAGTTTTTACACCCTCAATAAAAAGTTGAAAGATATAGTCACTTTTGTTTAAAATCCAAATTTGGCTGTGTTACGCCACACATATGGTTAAATGAATGAGTGCTTTCATTTGAACAGCGAGCACATGAAAAAGAAAGAGGCTTTTACCTGAACTTGCTGCAGGGATGTATGACCCAATGCCCAGCCGCTTTCTGCCGTATCCTCTCCTTCATGAGTGCTTTCTTGCTGCCAAAGAGTTTCATGGCGAGTTTGTTATCGGAGGGCTGGAAGAGGGCCTCCAGTTGACTCCGCATGAAGGAGGCCTTCGCCTCGCCGATCACAGGGCCCAGCTCCTCTTTGGGGGTTCCGTAGAGTGAGTCCCCTTCCGCCTCCTCCTGGAACAAGATGGACTCATTTCTGGAGGGTCAAAATGAACATAATGGCCCTTTTTTTTTCAAGCGAATTCTCTGTTTATTTATTTTTGCGTGTGTGGCGCAGAGATGCGAAGACAAAACATTTGAGTTTCTTCAAAATTCGTTAACAATATTTTTAACGTTCGTAACATATGGATAAGTAAAACCTCGTGTTGTTGTTTAAATTTTAAACTGAACTTTAAAAATATGGTTTTAGAATTTCTTGTTTCGACAAAATTAGTATTCATAGAGAAATTTGATGAA
The DNA here is from genome assembly GCA_026543055.1 of Argiope trifasciata. Classification (NCBI taxonomy): domain Eukaryota; kingdom Metazoa; phylum Arthropoda; class Arachnida; order Araneae; family Araneidae; genus Argiope; species Argiope trifasciata. Next base: position 233,580 of record JAPMOQ010052972.1, on the reverse strand, counting down.
AAAGAAGAAAATTTGGAAATAAATTTAATTCTAAGGAGTAATCGATCGATATATTTTTCTACCTGTGATGAAAAGTGCTTAAACTTGATCCAATACCGATTTTAGACGGTGTTTGATATTCAAAGCAGAAAAAAGACTTTATAAATATCACTTCATGAATTTTATATATAATGTATTTTAATTTGATTAACTTAAAGCAGATGTTTAAATTAATGTTTGTGTAAATGCAGTTGGAATTAATGTTAATATTTTTTTAACTTTAATTCTTAAATAATTCCACGTTTTATAAAATATGAGTTTGCTCTTTTGTTCAAATTGTTTTTAAATCGAATTTTAAAACTGCAGTGAAATGCGTATTTAGTTGTGCGTTTAGAATTCTTTATTAAACCACAATAATTTCATAAAGAAATATAAAAAAGTTTCGTTATTCAAATAAAATTTCATTTGCTTCACGGTTGCAAAAGATAGATTGGTATACTTATTTTTTATTATAATGAATGCACGGACCATAAATGGATGCTTCGATATTCAAACTAGAAAAAAAAAGACTGACAGCAAACATTTGAAGCGAATTTCTATATTTGAATATTTTATTGCGAAATTTTAACTACTACAGGTCTTTAATTTAATTGAAATTAGATTACTGCTACAGTTGTTGAAAAAATAATAATTTCAATAATGCAATGTCCTAAAACAAAGTTGTTAAAAATACCCCAAATTGATGCATCAAAGTTATCACTGTTTTTTAAAGAAAGTATTAAGCTTGATTCATTGTCTCGTAATCGCTAACTCTACACTGAGTAATTATTTAAAAAATAATTTTAATTAGTATTGCTTATTATCAAAAATTATATTTTAAAAATACAAGTTATCCAATATCGTAACTTAAAACTTTCATTAAAATTTAACTATAGTATTCAGAAATCGTAAGAAATAAATTTTATCTGAAACTTCATTCAAAGGTACATGTTTCTTAAGCGTTTATCATACATGTGAGTATTTTTCGTAAATATTTATTTGTTACAAATATTTCATTCCAGGTGAAACAGGCTTAACAGATTGTTTCGAATTACAAATTAATCTAATGACAGGATATTTCACTGTTTTTATGTTCCCAAGTACAAACCTTTTAAAGACTACACATTTATTTTAATTAAAACATTTATAACACGATTATATACGTATGAAAGTAAATGCTAGTGTAATAGAAAAGCTGAATTCCTTTTGCATAACGCAACATGGAATCTTTCTAAAAATATGGAAGCTATTTATATATGCACACGTTTTTTAAAGAAAGGTGGCCTTTTGCATTATTTTGCTTCGTAATGAAAGGAAATCGCTCAATTTCGGTAATGAAGAACTCTGACTTCGTTCATTTGATAGATTATTAACACACGAATCAACAAATCATTCAACTAGAAACTCTACCATGTTTATATTTTCCCTGACTGCTGATGCAAACATTGGAAATAAGCCCGCTGCGTTTAGTCATAAAAAATGTTCTTTAAGCGTTGCCAGACAGCACAAAAAAAATTGAAGCGAAGAATAGGAAAGGGAGTGCTCACCTTTTTGAAGTTGATCTCTGGTGTGATGTAGTCGTTTACTGGGTCCCCGAGTGCAGTCACCACTGAGTCCGTGCAAGTGTTGGTATTGTCGATGGAGATTTTGATGGAGTCGTGGCGACACAAGGGCGGAACCATTACCTCCGCCACCGACTCTTCCGTTCCGCTGTTCACTCGTCCGTTGGCTAGGCGGAAGAAGGGCCGTTTGCCCCCCTGCTCCATGACACTCAGGCCCCTGAAAGGAAAGGATGTAAGCTTTTATAGGATGCTGTCATTTTTTATTCCTTCTTTCGGTGAAAAATGTTGCAGCAGTCAAACCACAAGACTTTTTGGAATGTAAGCCCCCACCCGGAGAATTATCACCTTTGGAGATATGAATGCTTTTTTTTCAGAGATTCCAAGATGCGATAGGTATGCAATGAACTCACATTTTAGAATTCTCTCTCTTCAGGAGAATTGAATACATTTAAGACATACCAGATATAATAAAGTTTTAAAATTTTTTTATTGATGTATATAAAAAGGAGAATTTGATTTTTTAATAAAACGTTTGAGAGTTAAAAGAAAAGTCATAAAATCGAGAGAAATTGGTATAAATATTATGAAAGTTTTATTTTTAATCCTAAACATATTTTATTTCATTTTTTATTTAATTATAACATGTTTTCATAATACAGTTAAATTTTCTAATAGTGTTTTTAACTCTACAGTATTCTACAATTTTATTTTGATGCTTAGATTTCTGATAAAATTGTTTAAGGCATTTCAGAAAATGAAAAAATTAATTTTTAAATTTTCATTTTCTACGCAGAATGTTTAATTTATTTCTTCCTTAATTATTATAATTTTATTGAATCTTGTAATAGTTTTTATTGAATTCATTATGAGACAGCGTTTCACAAATGGAATCAAAAATAAATTTTAACTGAGTGATTAAGTTCTTAAATATTATATTGGAAATAATCAACTGCATAGAATTTTAGAAGACATGCACCTTGGGAGATGAGCGAAACTCGATTACCAAATTCAGTTTTACATAAAACAAGTTTGGTTAGTTTAAAAATTAATTAAAAATAAGTTTTACAGAATAATTTTTGAAAGAAATAGGAATTATAAAGATAAAAATATTTATTTCGTAAAGAAATTCAATAACTTTTGCATACTAAGACATTCCGCAAATCCCGATATACTTTCAATAATATTTTTAAAAAACAGAAGTACTATTTTAAAAATGCATTTATATGAGCATCGTATATTTTGTAAAACTTTTTACATATTTCCCTATAAAGAAATAATTGCAATGAGATAGATTTCGAGATTAAGTGGAAAATAAAATATTTATAATTCGCGTGACTGTATATGAACATAATAATTCAACTGCAGAACAAGCTATTTGAATGAAATTTGGCCTTTTGTTTGCACTTTGAAATTATACTTCTACTTCAAATTTTGGACGAAATTTGTCATGAGAAATCCGCCCTAATACGAGACAGAACCCGAAATTTCTTCTAGGTAGATGGAAGAAATTTAGCATTTAATTTTATGGCCAGAATTGTAAAAAAAATTAATTTCAAATAAAATTTGTCTGCTAGCCGATTACTGAAGGGCTCGTCTATTCATGGATATGTTTGAAGGTGATAACTTAAAAATGCAGCAGGTTACATAAACCACATTCGGTATATGTTTTTTCTACCAAAACCGATATTCGATTTGATAACGGTTACTAGGGTCAATACAGCAAATGAAAGATTCTAACATAGAAAACCTCTCTCCAACATTCTCTTCACGCAGAAACAATATAAACAATATAATGTATAAAAGTATTTCATTCAGTGGAAAGTAGACGAACAATTCTTGGAAGGAGGACTTCCGCTAGTTACTTAACAATATTCTTACAGAGAAGGTAAAATTACAATAATGCTAATGATTTATAACTGTCAAGATTATTCGATAACGCTTCAGTCGCAAGAAATCATGTTTTAACTAAATAATTTTTCCGTCACTTTCGAAGATTTAAACTGGCTATTACACTGGATAGTTTGATGCATTTTCTTATTGAAAAAATGCATTATCTTCATTGTACCATATATAAAAACAATTTCAAAAGTTTCCTTTCCATGTTTTATTATTTCCTTTTTTTATTACACTGTTTTGTTGTCTGCTTTAGGGATGAAATGTGTCACGTACAACACATTGGAAATATATAAGTAAAACTCATCTCTCAGTTTTCTTGAGAAAATAAAGTTTCAATCTTCGTACTCAGCGAAGTTTGTTCTCCGACATCAATGAAATATGCAGGTTATTGATTTTGTGCAATCCATTTCCTTAGTTGAATAATTGCGGAGGAAAAAAATTTGAAAAGGAATATATCGATCCTTTCTTGTGTGCGACGAAGAACGAATATGCACAGTTTGTTTTCTTATCGTTTGTTTGTCTCGGAAATTTTGCTTTTCCATACAAAACATATAGGAGAGAAACTTTGCAAACTTTTCTTAAACAAATAATACCTTCCTACTGAGTAGATGATCTTTGACTTGCAGTGTATTTGTTCATTACAATTTTTTTTTCCGCCTGAATGTTCGTCAATAACATGTCATCATGATGTCGTTTAAAAAAAATGTTAATTTAGTTTTCTTATGGTTAACCATGCTGCTTCTTACAATCCATATTCTACCAGCGTTCATATAAAATTTTTAATTATTTTAAATTAAAGTATAGTATATCATATTCCATAGTCAAATGACAGTAGTCCATATCCGTTTAAAATTTAAGTTCTTTCCCAGCACTTTTAGCAAAGAATATGTTTTGTGTTAACAAATCAAAATTGATTTATAATCCAGTCGAATTATCATTAAAAACGTTAAAATGAGAAAAAAACAGTTTTATCGGTAAAATTGTTAAGTTGGCTGGTCGAAATCTGCCTCAAAGTGTTCTTGGATATGTTAGAGGATAAAGGATAAAAGAAGTTGAAATATTATTTTTCAGCACTTAATTGAAAAAAATGTAGGCATTAGAAACATCTCTAATGAGCTAATCGACCTTTATAATAGCTTACTTAAATCAGGAATAAATTTTTAAAAACACCTTTTTAGAAAAATATTTTTTAATTTCTTTTTTTAATTTGAGAAAAACTTTCGAAACATCATTTAAATATTATATTTATGCATGCACATATCATTAAGAATGTTTTATAGTTCCATATTGAATCATAATGGTTGATTTGCAAAAGAAAAAAAGAGGTAGGGGGAGAGGGTGAAAATTATATTCCCAGTTAATATTTTCTCATATATATATATATATTACTATGCGATATTGTTTTCCATCGTGACTTGTATACCTGAACTAGTTAACCTGTACTATCTGAAAATGTGCTCAAACATTATAATTGAGACGTAATGTTAACTTCAAACGTAATTTTCCACACTTTTTTCTGAGAATAGACTCTTGTACTACTATCCAAAATCGCAGAACAATATTTTTCTGATAAGAATTCTTATTGGCCAGTGAATTCTAACTCAAAACAATGTATTCAGAGATATATTCTGACCATTCTGTTTTTCCCCCAAAATAATTTATTTTTTCAAAAAACAGAGGTCGTATCAAGCTGAAATTTTTATCTGTTTTGATTTCCTTATTAAGTTATTTTTCTCAAGTGAAATTTCGAAATTTTTGTGAAAAATGTAAAAAAAAAAAGTATTTTTCGAAACTTTTCTGTTTTTTTATGTTACTCAAGTTATAATCTTAATATTCCAGTTCATTTTATAGAATTTTTAATACATATAATGTTTAATTTATAATCTGTTTCAATATAAGCATTTATTCTGAGATTAATAGGATTCTTTTTTAAAAATTTAGACTGGAGAAATCTGTGTATTATTTTTCTCTTCAGTCTCACTCTTATTCGGTTACATATTCAGACGCATATTTGTATGGCTATTTTGGGTAAAGAATTCAATAATTTAAACCAACAAATTTACTATCTGCTTTTTTTCTATGTGGAAGTAAATTCGACTGGAATAATAGAAGCCATCTGCGATATTGAGAACCACTGATTGGTAATATATATTTATCAACCAGCAATATCAATTTCTGGTCTATGTATAAATTAGATGTCCTAAAATAGTAACTACATATTCATAAAATTAAACGAACTATATAACTGAAGGCACTTTAAAAATGTAAAATTCAACTCTCAACAGTTTATGAAAATTTAAGAAAATAATAAAATCACATTGAAAAAGCTTTAGAAGTATAGACTTAAAATCGCATAAATTATTTGATCATATAATAAATGAATGGATGGATATAGCTACAATTTTAGGGATGCATATAATAGCAGACTGAATATTCTCTATTCAATATGACTGATTACAAAAATCCAACTCTGAAAACAATATAATAATACAATAAAAAAAGTCGATTAAAATGTAGTTTAATTGGATTTCCTTTTGAAACTCGTTCAGTAGGAAATTGCACACCATAAATAATTTACATTACAAGCGAAAAATACGAATTTAAATTTGTGCCAATTCTGTCAATTATAGTATCGATTTCGTGACTCAGATACGCCGTTAGCAAAACTTTCACTCTTGCTGGAGCAATGAAGCAGATTGCACAAGTTTAAATTCCTATAATGTATCTGATCTTCAAATTTGTTCGCAAATCAAAAAGGCAATTCCTTCGGAAGACAGGAACCAATTGGGCACGCTTAAGTGTTTCAAGTGCTCTTTTGTATTTTTACATGAAATGAAAACAGTAAACTTTTAAAATAGGTTGCATGTTCTAATTAGAAAGTTAAATAAATTCATATTTCAAGTGGAAGCAGAATATTCCACAATACAATTAGAACTAAAAATTAAAATTTCTGATACAGCTTTTGCAATAAACAAATAAAAGTTGAAAATTCTATTATATTATCTGAAAAGTCTGAGATGTAAACATTGCATAAATTGCATAGTAAATATATTGCAAAGGTAAAATAAAACAGTTTTTCAAAGATAAATGTGAAATCTCTGCTATTAATAGTAGGAGAAAGTATGTATGTATTGGCGATTTGATAAACAACCCAATTGATTTACAGCTACCAAATTTTGCATAAGTATGTTTTGGGGAGTAGGATTATGTACTTTGAAGTTATTCTTTTAAAATTTTAATTAATTGAAAATTAATAGAGCTTTGGAATATTTCTACAACAACTGCTGAAAATAATGTTTCACGAAACTAATATTACACCATTTAAAAACGTGTTTTCGAAAAAAATAAAACTTTTTTTAGAGCAGCACTTTAGCTGTTCAGAAAGAACGTGCAATTTTTAAATTCAGGGAAATGTCTTCTGAATTTAGGCTACTTAATTTTTTTTATTTTCTTAAATGCCATTGTTACGATGAATTTCATATATTTTTTTTCATATTTTAATCAAATATTTAATAGCGTGTTTTTTTTCCCATTGTTAAAAAAACACTTTTGTTTATGCGCGCAATTTATTTGAGGAAACAGAAAATGAAATTTTGGATGGCCACAAATTATCGCATCAAGTCCAAAATAGATTTTCTAGACAAATTGTAAATGGAACTATGATAAACATAAGTTCAAAATAAATAGAATAGATATAAAACTAATATAGTAATACTTAATGCACGCTACAATTTTATACTTAAAAATACATTTTTTGAAAGAAACATTTGAATTAAATCTTTCTTAAGACATTAAACACAACCATTTTTCCTAGAAACTAGCTGGTGACCATTAACTCATGAATACATGTGATAAAAGATATACAAATTAAGAAAATAGTTTACGATTCAGTTGCTCTGGGGTCCATATGCTGTTTAGAGAGAGAATTGGCAGTAAATGTTACTTGAATCGATGAATTGTCTCATCTCAGGCTTGCGTCCTTTGCTTTCCGAGAAATATGACATTTCAATAAGACCAGAGGTATCAGAAGCCATTCTAAATTCTAGAAGAAAAGTTCCATTGTAGTACCCTACTCCCACCCCAAAAAGAAAGCGTTTAATTTTGTTTTACTCTTCTCTTTTAATAACGTTTTAGAGAAAAAAAAAGGAAATGTTTCTAATTCATCGCATCGAAAATTCGAAATACATTGCAGTGAAAATAACGATATATCGTAATTATTTTACTTTCTCTCAATACTTTATTTTCGTGCATTTCATTTGTAAGAAATATAAATTTCGTTTTTAAAGTACTGAATAATCAGAATATAGATCGAAAATACATTTTTAACGCATGACAGAAATTTCTAATGCTACTTTTTTCTAAAAAAATCGTCCTAGCTTTAATAAGGTTGTCAATATTTACGGCAGAACGACAAGAGGCAAGTCGAAAATGAAGCGAAAGAAATTAAATTTTGCATACTTGCTATGATAAACAAGTCTCCCTCTCGTTTTCTTGGGCGAAAGCACGGAAACAACATCCGTCGCTTAAATAGAGTGTGCCAGACGCGTAAACATTTCTTTATGGGCGCTTAGTTTTTATCAACAATTTCCATAAACACATAATTTTCCCCCACCTTGTTTTGGAGAGATTTTTATACGCTTACAAGCTTTAGAGGTTGTTTTAAACAACGTTTTTGAAGCAGTTCGACTTCTTTTGTAATTGAATTTTATTAACTATTTCAAGTTGAGCCATAAATGTATTGTACATTTATTTGTAAAATGAAATCAAAATAAGAATCTTTAATAAAAAGCTTGTATATGGTACTTTAAAGTAAACACTTTTTTCCAATTTCTCAATTAGATAATAAAGTAAGTCAAATTTAAAATTTTTGCATTTCAATCATTAACGGAACTTCTAGCTTTGAATGATTAACTTAGCTATTTGACTGAAATTTAAATTTGACTTTCAAGACATATCGAAATATGCAATTTACTTTGCAAGCAATTTGTTAAATTAGGAATATACAAGTGGAAATATAATTAAAAAGTGAGATAAATAACATTTTTTGATACTATTTTAATGCCGAAAAAAACATTTTCCAATAGTTATTACAAGGAACAGGTTTCGAGAACATGCTATTTCAGAAAGGAATTTCTTTCAATTTATTATTAGTCGTATTTCGGATCTTTTATTAAAAACAATTTTTGTATACAAAATATTTAACAAGAATGCATTTCTTAAATAAAATGTTTTCAATGATGAATCAATTTTGTGTATGTGTCCTTGAAAATTACGCACGCACTTCTAATTACTAATAAAAAAAACAAAAGAAATTAGCAAACAGTTTATAGTTAAAGAAACATTTCATACCAGTGTAATGCTCCATTAAAGAAAAATATCCTGCCCAATTGCCCTTCTAATAAGAAAATTTCACTTTTTCGTAATGCTAAAATAGATGATAACTCATAAAAAAGTTGTTGCAACAGTTCCTGCCTGAGTAACATACATGTTCTGGAAGATACTATCTACTGCAGTAGATAGCATCTTTTTGAATTCCGCTTGCGACACTACGAGCATTCATGTAATTAGTGGGAGTATTTAAGAAAGTGACAAACCTCATAGCTATCTATGGCAATGAGTTGAGGTTTCTATTTTGTAATTTTGTTTTCTTGGCACAGCTTCGCTTTAATACTAAGATATGGGGATTAAAATAAATTATGTCTTTTTTTTCATTCAAAAGCTGTTTCTGAACAGTTATTTATCGAATAATGGAATTGTGTAATTGGAAACCATTGCGCTATTCCTGACAACAGACTTAGAATTTAAATTTTCGAAATTTTAAATCACAAATAAAATGTATTTATTTTATGTTTAAAGTCATGAGACTAATGTTGAACCCTTCAGATTTCTTTTTATTATTTTAAATTTTCTAATCGATTTTCATTTATTTCGGGAAATTATAGAGCTTGGGAGTTTTCTATACTTCTATGAACTCAATGATAGAACATTTATTTTTGCCGGCGTCTAAGCATAGGGGAAGTGCATCACGAGTTCGAGTCCCGGTTCGGGCAGAGTTGCTATTTCTCTGTTCTGCGAGAGTGCGAATGTACCCTTCTGTAAAAAGAGACCGTGCAAGCGAATGAGTGATGAGTGAGTGGTAAAATCGTGCTCTTGGCTCTAGATGACACCACTGAAAAAATCAACTTAAGTGAACTTAAGTGAAGCTTGAAACTTAAGTGAACAAATTATTATAATAATATTTATCAATATGATAATTGTAGAATAATAAATTATAAATTCCTTGTTAATAAGTAGGAAGGGATTAAAATAAAACATCAAATTTTAAGTGTCGTAATTATAACGTTTAAAAAATTGTTTTTTAACACATAATTTGAATTCGGTTTAAAACATATGTAATATGATATTTGCAACAAAAATTGAGTATAGATCCTTTTCTCTCATAGTTTTATAACGCATCTTATAGAAAGTTAAAATAAAAAATATATTAGTTTGTCGAAGTTGGTCTTACATTTTAACTCATTTTAAATCTTTTTTGTTACTTTATTGATTTTAATACACCAGCGGGTGACCGAGCTCCGCTCGGAGAAAACAGGTATCGAAGCTAACTCGAAGATTTAAATTTTCAATTGTGATTTATCAAAACAATACATGCCATAAGAAAATTTGTGAAACCATTGGTGAAAAGATAACCGGTTAAAGTGCACCATTGTAAACTATTCTAAACAAAGTTAGAGTTTGGAAAGGGAACTATTCTATACAAAGGTAAAGTAAAGGTAAAGATTGAAGAGTGTTAAAGTTCAATATTTTTGACAAATTTATTTAGAAAAACCAAACATATATACATACATAAGAAACATATTATAAACCTATAACAGCATAAACATAAAACTTTATTAGTTCGCCATATTGGCTATAGATGGCAGCACGTTACCGCTTGAAAATTTAAGTAGCCATTATGGCGAACTAATAAAGTTTGAAAATATCCTATCTGTAACTCCGAACTGCTGGACCGTAGCGCTTCAAAACCGACGCCAATCGATTCCTCGTGGCCAAAAACCCCAGACCCCCAAGTTTACCGGAGTTTATTAATTCTGGGGCGATTTTCGACTTGACAACCATTCCTCGTATTATAGTATTAGATTTAATACACCAGCGGGTGACCGAGCTCCGCTCGGAGAAAAAAGGTATCGAAGCTAACTCGAAAATTTAAATTTTCAATTGTGATTTATCAAAACAATGCATGCCATAAGAAAATTTGCGAAACCATTGGTGAAAAGATAACCGGTTAAAGTGCACCATTGCAAACTATTCTAAACAAAGTTAGAGTTTGGAAAGGGAACTATTCTATACAAAGGTAAAGTAAAGGTAAAGATTGAAGTGTGTTGAAGTTCAATATTTTTGACAAATTTATTGAGAAAAACCAAACATATATACATACATAAGAAACATATTATAAACCTATAACAGCATAAACATAAAACTTTATTAGTTCGCCATATTGTCTATAGATGGCAGCACGTTACCGCTTGAAAATTTAAGTAGCCATTATGGCGAACTAATAAAGTTTGAAAATATCCTATCAGTAACTCCGAACTGCTGGAGCGTAGCGCTTCAAAACCGGCGCCAATCGATTCCTCGTGGCCAAAAACCCCAGACCCCCAAGTTTACCGGAGTTTATTAATTCTGGGGCGATTTTCGACTTGACAACCATTCCTCGTATTATAGTATTAGATTTCTATCAATTATAATTTTCATTAAGTGTTTTAATATTAAAAAAAAACAAAAAAAAATTAAATTCTAGTAGAAAATCAGAACTGAAATGAAATATATATCGGAGTTTAAATCTTCAGGTGTTTTAGGAGCCAATCTCTAAATATTTTTAAAACATAAATTTGTATTTCTTTTTAATTTTCTTTTTCAGGTAACTTTTTCATCATTTTCAATTCCATAATTGAATGTTAGAAGCACCTGGTTTTGTTAAAGTCTTATACTACGTCAAGAATTAACTCATTGATTCTAACTATCCTTTAGTCTGATTTCTGATTTTGAACATTACAATAATCACGTTTCATTTAGGATATTATATATATATTATCGGGCTCTCAATTTATATCAGCAAGGACTTCTGGCACTACCTATTGTCGCTCATTAGATATATTGCCAATTCCAGTTCATGCGCCTTGAAATTTCATCAACCAATCAATCACTGTCCATTGCTTAATATCATAGTGCAAGCAATCCATTATATATATTCTAGGCTTACTAAATGTATTAAATATATTAAATTATATACTTCAAATACTTTACTTTTAAATTCAGTAAACTGATTAACATTTATTTTTTTATTAAATAATAGTTCAAGTCATTTTTATATCATTTAATGGACAGAATGAGGAAATCTCATTAATTAAACAATGAACATAGGTTTTAATTTCAGTATTGTTTAAATTTATCAAAAATAACATAAGATTTCGTAACTTTTATTTCTGCAGTTTTGGTTATTTAATAAATATACATAATTTATAATTATCCATAATTTGGTTATTTATAAATATCCATAAATTAAAAGTTTGATAAATATCCAAAATTCTTCATAATTAATAGCTTTCAAAGAATTATTGTAGGAAGATTAATGTAATTACTCTTATCTAATCCTAATTTACAGTTTAGTTACTAAACCTGGAAACTTTACATTTATTTTGAATGTATAAAATATCATGGATCATTTTTTATGTAAAAATTAATTAGGGCATTGAAAAGAAATAATTTAAAAGATATCATAGAATCCATCGTTTTGTTATTTATGTAACTGAAAATTACAACACTGTTATAACTTTAACTGTTATTTGGCAAGAAGGATTACTTTATAAGAAGTAATTTGTTTTAAAAATGCATTTGAAGAGTTAATTTTTAAGAAAAGCGAAATTATAATAAATTTTTTATCAGTAACAAACAAGCTATATGAAGGGCAAGCTTAATGTTATTATTATTTGTATTAAGGGCTGTTGCAAAATATGTATTAAAAGGACATATTTCTATTTTTATTTTTTAAAGACAGGTGCTTCTTAAAAATGGTACCTGTCTTTTCTGTCATTTAACAGCCTTCTGCTCCCTTATTGAAACAGTGATAAAATTTTACAGGATTTTTTTTGGATTTATTGCAGGTTTCCCAGCAAGGATATTTTTGTATTTAAGAATTATCAAAATGTTTCTCCAAACTATGCACTGAATAAAATTGAATCAATTGAATAAGATTATTAAGAAATATATGAGATTGTGAAATGATCATTGTTTATTTTCAAAAAATATTAATTATTTCATATCGATACGAATTTTTATGGATTTTCAACAAGTTTCCAAGCAGTTTAATAATTTTTTTTTGCCTATTTTGTAATAAAAAATATTGAAACATTGAAAATCGTTTTTCCAAACTGCATAGACTTTTAAAAAAAACTCTAAAAACATTAACGTTGAATCCAAAATCATATAAAATCAAAATATGATTAAAATTTATATTTTTCATTTGGATAGCTAGCTAGCTTTTGCTTTTTAGTGCTACTATGCCGTGTTTGTATGTCAAATTTGTCTTCCTTTTTACAATTGAAAGAAAATAAAATTTCACAAAATTTCCTTCTTTTTTAATAGATTTTCAAAAACTTTCACTAAAATGCTCAGCTCTTTTATAAAAACCAATTTCATCCGCAGAATGATTAGGATATCTTTAACTGCAGTGTATGTTTCAAGCATCAAGTCATTTAACAGTCCAAATTAATTGCGCAGCATTCTTCTCTTTAAGAAGTCCTTGCAGAGCTACTCTTTAAAAATATTCCCCGTGTGACGACGGAGTGTCGGACCTCTTCCAGTAATGATAAGAGCAATCTTTGAATGTCTGTGGAACGTCATGTGTCAGGCGCTTTGCGAAATATTACTTTAATCATCCCCCCTCAATTCCGGTCTTCCGTTTACCTTAAGCTCAGCTCAGCTGCCAAAGACCTTGCAGTGGAGGAATTCATGCAATTGCTGTAATTTATCACGCAGATTCGTTGAGGAGCTGAAGCAAGTACCGAGTCACTTGGGCGAGAGTGGCTACAATTAATTTCAAAAAAGGAGAAGAATCGTTCGAAGCGAGGATTAAGAAAATCCTCTTAAATTCTTTCAGCGGTTTCTTGAAGGGAATTTGTAATTGAATTATGTTGTTTACGCTGTATAAAGTAGTTGGGCATAATTATATGGCTAAGAACCAATTGTTATTTTGTAGAATTCATGCTTTAGTTTTAAAGGAAAAAAAGGAGTTTGTTATGAAAAACGGAATTACAGCATGCTATTTGAACGAAACTACGGGATATTATTTATAGTACAATGATTTATTTTGAAATAAATTTCAGGGCTTTTTCTTTTTTAGCGGCGTAAAACGGGCAATTGATGGCAAGAGCTAATATTACTTTTTATGCACCATGCCACCAGTGGCATAAAAGGAATATGTAGCAACCAGAAAATATAGTGAATGGCTCATTCCTACATCATATTTTATACAAAAACGTGACATCAGAACGTTTATCGACATACAGCACTATTTGAAGGGTGCCAAAAAGCCTCCCTCCCTACGGTTGATTTGCTTCTACAATTTAGTTTAAATAATGAACTAATGTATAGCAACGTAAATATTATTTAAAGAAAGATTTCATATTTTCGAATTTAGATTAGAAGGCGGGGAGAGCATTTCAGCATATACCTCTTTCTTCAAACCTCTGAGACTGCAGAGACCTAGTGGTAAGGTCTCGGCTTCGAAACCGGAGGGTTTCAGGCTCGATTCCACCGAATAACCGCCATGTAAGGGGGTCTGGTGCACTTTAAATTCATCGAGACCAAACGGCCTTCCATTGGTGTGGTGTGGAAATCTGGAGAGGGGGTGCCAGCTCAGATGTCACCCTCGTCATCTGGCCGTCGTTCAAAATTACAAGGTCCGTTCCAAAATAGCCCTAGTGTTGCTTCAAAACGGAACGTTAATATAATTGAACTAAATTCTCCAAACCTCTACTCCGCATCAGCAAGACAGCGCTTGTTACCTGAAGTGGAATTTAAAATGTTATAAGCTCACATACAAACGGATCTTAGTGTGAATGTGTTTGAAAACTTTCATCTCTGAAACCGAAATGTTTCTACAGCGATTTCTAATTGTATCTCGAAATTTACACATATAGTTTGGTTCTTACTTTCAAAACTATACTCCATAATAATATAAAGCTACCTCACACTTCTAACTATAATCATTCCAAAGACTGTATAGATGTTTGAATATGTTACAAATTTCTTATGACGAAAATAAATAAGATTTCTTGCATGATTTTAATATTTTTACGGAACATATCAGGATAATATTTATTCTGAAAGCTTTTTTGCTGACCTATGAAACCAAAATTCAACAAGAGACTGCAGATGTACTCACAAGATAACATATCAATTTTATCGATTTACGTCATTTCTATTTATTCCATATAGCAGATTTAACAAAAGATAAAAAATAAACTGACTATAATTGAAAAATCAATTAAATTCAAACATATAAATCCTTCCAAATACAAAATTCAAATAAGATTCTATGTCCTAATTCAATTCATTTCTACTTATAATTAATAACATTGAAAATAGTAGAAATTTTCGGATCGCAGCATTTATTCAGTAGTTTAATTCAAATTATATTATTTTCCAATTATTCTTAACTTGTAACAAAGATAAGTGTATGTGTGAGTTAGTGCTCTACTAGCCAGATCGCTTGACATACAACTATCAAATTTGGCATATCAATTTATCGGAGAGTAGGAATATGCAACTCGGGCGGATTCTTTTGAAATTTTAATAAATTAAAAGTTAAGATAAATTTCACCTTTTTCCGCCTTAAACTTTCGAAAATTTTATCGCAAAAATTTATTTTACACCATTTTATAATTTAAGAAAACGTCTTTTTTTTAAATGCTAGGTTATACTAGGAATAAATGTTTTGATAAACGCTCAAAAATAATTATATGTTTGAATTTTTGCATAAAAAATAATTTAAAAAATATATACGAAACCAAAATATGCCTCGTGAAAGAAAAAAATGACAGTTTGAAAAAAAAAGATTTATCAAGGGATTGAGAAAATTTTTCCAGGTAGCTTTAGAAATTCATTTAATTAATAAATAGAAACTTATTTAACTAATAAATAATAGCTTCTATTCGCTGTTTAAATATTAGTTTTCGATGATTAATAACATAAAATTTTCCATTTTTTCAGTATTGAAAGTATTTAAACAACTAAATTCCTTTCTAAATGAATAAATTTGAATAAATTAAATTTACTCTAATTCAGAAATTGCATTGCATTTCGTAAAATTATACCAAATTTCAATAAAAAAATGTATATATTATGTTTTATGATCGTAAAAAATTCTACCAAAGATTAGAATGTGTGAAAACAGTACTTAAAAATTTAAAATAACATTAAATCGTATATGAAGGCAAATATAAAAGTCCCCAAAATCGGCGTAGAAGCAATGATTTTTGTTTGAAAAAAAAATGCTTTATAATGGTTTAAAAATATTAAGAATAATTCATATTCCAAAAATTCTACTTTTTAGTATAAAAATAATACAGTGTAACGACATTCAATTTGACAACATCATGGACATATCTGAAAGATTTATGTCAAATCAAATATCAATATTCTGGGCCAACTAGATAGCCGCTAGAGGCAACTAGATAATAATAAATTATCTATTATTATTAATTTTTGCATTTGAAGTTGAGAAATCAATTTAATAAGTATAATTTGTTATTTTATTTCTTATTTCTATTTTTCTATTATTTTGGCTTTGACATATCACAAATTTTTATAGAAAAAAATCATTCACAGAAGAAAGATATTTCTGTTTTTTATACAAATTCAAAATTTAAATGATTTAATAAAATTTATAGCCTGATATTTATCAAGCATTATTATGAAATATCTGAGGTCAATACATTCAAAGCTTTCGATATTCTTACACGACACGTATTGAATGACATGTTTTTTCTAAATGCCTCTGTGACCTCTGTGATATGTATTATTTCTGTTATTAAATAATTTAAATATGTAAGGCACTGAAGCATGATCCTATTTTTAAAGAACCTCTGCCATCGTCATTTTTCATATCGCCATATATATTAAAAGGACAACTTGTCTCATTAGTTAAAAAGCATGAAAAATTGCCTATCTTTGAAAGATTAAGCAGGTGATCATACTGATTGTTATTGATTACAATAGTACTGAGAATATTATGATCCGGATAAATGGTCTGTTAACAATATATTTTCATAAAGAAACAAATAGTTAAACCTCAGTTCAGTCTCAAGGAAATTTCTGGCATTCGATTTGTTTTTTCTCGAATTATCAGTCTTATTTCCGTTATTTTTTACATCCAAAGAAGACAAACGAAAAATGAATTGCGATTTTTTTATCTTTGGTTATATATACTCTGTTGCGATACTTAAAAACTTTACTTCAAAAACCAACATCAAAGCTGCGATATGAAATAGGTAGGATCCAGTAAATCCCTTTGGTGAATACGATTTAGGAAAAAGCATTTCTAAGCTAAATAAATTTTCACTGACTTCCGAAATTCGATGTCGGAAACATTAATGTGTAGAATAAAAAAGACAACATTTAATAATACTTTTACCAAAATAAAAAGATGTCATCTACAACATTTGTATGAGTCAGAGAATACTTTCTAGTATATTTTCTAACCATCCCTGAACATGATAATTTAAAAATAAACAAAGGTAAGGATAAGAAATTTTACAATAACTTTTTACATGAAAACTGTAAATTTATATCAGATTCTAAGCAAAATTCTCATTACTCAAGATTGTATGTTTTTATGTAATTTTACAGGAGCTGGCTTAAAAACTGTCAATATCTGCCGAATTTTGAAAACTTATTGATAAACGAAGAGAGGTAAAAAGGTGAAGATGAACTATGAAGCCTAATACAAGAAGGCCCATATTTTGGAAATATATAAAGGATATTGCCAATATTCTTCAATAATTATATGTAGTATCCATTGAATAGTGGTTTATTTCAAGATTTCAAGATATCTCATACAAACATTAAAAATATCTTTATATTACTTTATGGAGGAAAAGTGAATCTATGCATCTAACAACAATCTAATTTTGGAAAGTCAACAGATGCTTTTTTTTGGAGGAGGGTGATAAATGTTGGACTTTTTCTGCTGACTTCCAATTACTTAAACAGTCATGTTATAGATTTTAAAAAATCATAAGAAGTGTTTGCGAAGAATCTTATCTTACTAACAAGTGTAGCAAAGCCAATGTAGATCAAGAAGGAAAAAAAAAAGCCCACTGAAAATACTTGATCATTAAAATGAAAGCATAAACAAAAGATTCGGAATTTTAATTAAGATTCGTTCATCGTAAAAGGACACCGAAGAAAACATTATTTGTTACATAAATCATTAGTCGAAAACAAAAATAAATAATTTTCTGTTAAACTTATGATGCACAAAATATCTTTACAAAGTTTTATGGACTAAAGGAAAGCACACTTCAAGATTTACTACTCTGTTTTACTATGTTATTTTCTCTCACAAAATTCTTTAAAAAAGAATAGATTAAAACAAAAATAAAAAGAAGTCTTTAAAAAATACTTCTTTTTATTTTTGTTTTAATCTATTATAATAATGTGTTAAAGATTTAAATCACAAATAAGGAATAAAAGGCTTAACTTAAATAAATAAATTGACTAATTTTTCCCTTTTTATTTGTATTTCACTTAGTTTCATACTTAAACAATCATTCTTTTCTCGATTCAAAATTTGCCTTTCAATAGTAATGCGTAAATTTTTCAAATATTTAATTTCATTTCAGGAACTTCGTTTCTTTATAAATATTTAGCTTCTGTATATTATTTCTCATGGTTAATAACTTCATTTCATTAGTTAAATGCATTAATATGTCGATGAAATGGACGTTAAAAAATAATTTTATATAACTTGAATAATTTTTTTTTATTTCCGAAACCAGTTTCTTTTCATTTAAAGATGAATTTTATTTATGATTTAATTAATGTCTCAATTTTCGTGAGGATGGAAGAAATTCATCTAATAAAAATAGTGTATAAAAATAAAATCGCTAAAAATTAAGAAATGATATAGAGGAGAGAATATTTTTTAGTATTATAATACATTAATCTATGTATTATAAAACATCTTAACTGTCGACTTTTAAATGTGCATAAAATTATAAAATTGTTTTAGAACATAAGTTAATTCAATTATAATTGTAATTTTAATATCAAAAGTACAGCTTTATAATATAATTTTTACAATGGAATAAAAAATAAACTATTAGCTCTCTGATAATAATATCTTAACAAAATTAGCAAGTTGCAAATCCTAATTTGATACTGATTATATTGCAGATCAGTATCTCATAATTAATATATTTTTCACTATCAATACAATAAAGTTACTTTATGTAAACTGTTGAAAATTATGCGACAAAATAAATAGCTTCCATACAATAAAATTTATAGCATTTTAAGATATTTTAGCCAAACTTTGGAGAAAAATTATGTGGCTACATTTTTCCAAATTATTAATTCATTATTCTTTTATGATCGATATTTGGTATAGAGATTAATGATTACAAATTGGATGCATTCAACATAGCACCTGTTGAAGAATTTTCAAAATGGATTGGGATTTCATGAAGTAGTCACTTGCACAGTGGTTACTTATTCTATTGCATAAATGCATCTGTTTTAAAGAAAAAATCAAGATTCCCTCTGAAATAATCACATAAATGCTATATCAAATATAGTTCTACACTTACTACATGTAAATAAATATTTCACTAGAAATTTTTGTTTATTTTTATAAAAATATTATTTTTCAAAATAAATCTGTAATTTTCAAATTTGAATTTGATGACAGTATACAACAAAATGTTAATTTATTTCTGAATAAGTATTAGTTAAAATAATAATATGTGTTAAAAATTACATTATGATTTCTGTTAATTTCCTTTCCAAGTACCGTTTTCTTTACCAATTCAACAGAATTTCAAATTTTCTATCCATATTAAATATTATGAATTTCACATTTCTGTTGATTTCCCAATTATATCTGAATTTTAATAATACTTTATTACCACAAAATTTTTACTTTTATTGCCACATTTTCAGACAAATTATAAAGTAGTTATAATGGAAAGAATTTATTGGAGCATAACTAATTTAAAGAGAAAGGGACTTCAGAACTAATTCTATTCATCTAAAAATTTCGAACACGGATGATACCAGAATGCAATAAAAGACAGAAGTATTTTTTGTATGCTACAATTTAAACTAAAAAAATGTAAAGAATTATTTTTAACAATACTAATTTTCATGAAGTGAGTATAAAGGAAAAGAAATAAAATGTAAGTAATAAAGTTAATAAATAAAATTAAAACACAGAAATACATTTATAAAATTTAATAATGTCATTTTGCGAGAAAGTTTATGAAATTTCTGAATTCTAAGTTCCTCACTACTATTATTATTGCACTACTATTGCTATTGCATTTGAAAAGGTAAAATGACGATATTACTTAAAAACTGGTTAAAATTTATTAACTGAATGAGAATAAAACTTATTTTAATTTTTTTATTTATTTATTAACTGAACGAGATAAAAATTCATATTATAGATACATCCAACCGGTTTAAAGCTTTTAGAAAAAGATTAATTTTTATTGCTTTTTTTCTATAGAATATAATACCTTGTAAAATGTGAAAAATATAGTGAATACAAAATACTCATGTTTTTAACCAAAGAAATAATTCCAAAATAAAAACGATTTTTAATTTTGCCTCCTAATTAACCAGAATAAATTTAACTTAATGTTGATAATAAAACATTATATAAAAAGAAATTCAAAGAATCAGTCAAAAATTTGATTTAGTTCATTTCATATTCAAATTTTTCTAAACAATTCATTTTTGATTTGAGCTAATTTGCTTATTTATTTTATTGTGTGCTAAATAACAACATAAAGCAATAAAAAAATCTCAAAGTGGGAAATCAGCGAAATATTTTGTCCATATTTAGAATTCAAAAAGCTTAAAAGATCGATAAAAAAATTGCTTTCAGCCAAAGCTGTTTCTTTGCTTATTCAATCTAATTAGTGTCACTTCCCAGAATAATAGTTTTGATGCATGGTGGAAAACATTACTGCAGTTATCAGCATCATTTGTCAAGGGGACTTCAGGTGCATGTCATTTTCTTTCGACGTTACACGAAGGGCTCTATTCTTTGGAAGGTTTTCTAACCTGAGGTTTGCGCGTTTAATGTAAATTTTTAGCGGATGTGGTAAGTTGTTAAATGATCTTTCTAACGACTCATTTGTTAGGAATTTTGAAAAGTTTTTTAATATGATCTATTGGACGAAATATTATTTTTTTTAATTGAATTTTCTGTTAAAGAATTATTTCGCTTTTAAAACTTACTCAAGAAAGGCAAAAGCCTTTCTTTTCTGCAAAGTCTAATTAATTAAAAAAGAGGTGTTTCTTTAAAGGCATAGGTTTTTAGTTTTCTTTTTTTCCAAAAAATTAAATTAGAATAAGACTTGATATCAGATATAAATAAGAAAAAGCGTGACATTCTATTCTCCAAATGATCTGTCTTGCATGAATTTGAAATGCATTGGGACCAAGCGCTGAAAGAGAGATGAAGGAGTATTGAAAGGATTCTGTTCTACTGTTCAAAATTTTGGTGCTTCTCCTTTAATAATTCTAACAGAACAGAACATAAATTTATCAATGATAACTATTAGTATAGGAGTTTTGGATACAAAGGCTAGTCAGTTGCCGAAGGCTGCTAGACTAAATGGGGGGAGTGCTGCTGCTGAAAACAGGCCAATTAAAAATGCTATCTAAATAACCGAATAAATAAATTTATAAAAAATACATCTACGAAATACAATCGGGACTACAACATCTGTTATTAAATTAAAACTATTAATATAATAACTATTAAAATAGATATTAAAAAATTAAAATATAACGTATAACTCTTAACAATGTTAACTATGCTATATCGTTCTGTAAAATAATAATTTTGAAAATCATATTGTTTCCTATAGTCTGACATGATAATTAAATGCTTTTTTGAAGTAAAATCATTAACTCATAGATATGATTAATTTTTCAATGATATACAAAAACATATAACAGTTTAGCCATTTTTTCAATGATACGCAAAAAATATTAATGAAGCATACGTTTTCACAAAATTGTTAAGATAAAAGAAAGTTTAATTAAACTAATAATGGGTATATTGATATTTAAAAAATGAGTTGAAATATGGAACTATGTCAACAAGTTATTTACAAAAAAGTCTCGTATTGTACATTGTCTAGGATCGCAAAATGCCTAAATTTGCTTCTGATACGTATTAATACACATCTTGCATCTAATGCAGGTTTTAAACTATTAAATTTTTGATTTAATTCTCTAATTGAACTGGATTTTTTAAGTCACTGGTAAACTCTCATTCTTTCATTCAAAAGCAAAACAATGCATTAAATTCAAAAGAAAGCGAGTATCCCTTATTAAATAAATGGACATTGCAATCATTTTCTGGAATATCACAATATATCGATATATAATCACAGACACACAAGTTCTTAAGGTTTATATATGCAAAACCTAAAAAATAGAATTAATTAATTCCTACTTGTTATTTGTTAAAAATTGTATTGAATTTAAATTAATGTGAAATTCTTTATAGCATTTGAGAATTTTACATTTCGAAATATACATCACATTTTGTTTTGTGTAATTCTTTTAAGTGTGAAAGTATATGATTCAGTTAAATTTTTCAATTTGAAGTAAAATGTTGCATATTTTTCAAGTAAGCAGAATATTTTTAATCAAATATGTAGCTTCGTCTACAAATATTAATATAGTTATATAAATGATGACGCGTTTGTAAAACTGATAACCAGTATTTAAAATGTAATTTATTTAAAACCACATGGAAAGACAATGAAATTTGCAAAAAAAGATATTTATCACATGAAATATTATATTTCTATAAACAAAATACAAGTTGGCTATTCAGTGAACACACTTCTTCACACTGGCTATCACAGTGAAAAGAGTACACAAAATAGCAACTAAAAATAGAAGCATCATTTTTTTAATAAACTGTGACCGAAAGGGCGCCAAAAGTCTAATTATGTCAGAGTAGACACTTAAACTTAATAAATCATGCCAGTTTAGTTAAAAATACATTTAATGACATTAAAGGACATGATTTACAAGGGGACAAAACTATTTAGGACAATAACATTTAACATATATGCATAAAAATAATACTCGGGGATTACATCATGCTTTGCGTTCGCTTCCAAGACATGGACTGATTGTTCATCGTAACGACCGATAGAGGGCCGAGGAACAGTTACGGTTACATTACGGTTACAGACTCCCCCTCTGGCTCGTACGACGTCTCGGCGAAGAGTCAGCACTGTACTTCTTAGGTCTACCTCTTCTCTTGAGGGGAACTACAGGAGTTGTGTTCCTTTCTGGAGGCAGTTCATAAGGTTTCAGCATATTGGTATGGTAAGTTCCAAGAACTTGATCTGGTGTACTGGGATCAGCAAGGTCATGAGTTGTAGGAGATCTGTTTGTGATTACTAGATAAGGGCCTTCTCTTTTTGGGAAAAACTTCTTGCTTCGTTTGGTGCTTTTACTGCTTATAGGATGTGAATTCACCCAAACCTTGTCACCAGGCTGATAGTACACTTGTCTTCTATTTTTATCAAAATATTTCTTTCTTTGATCCTGTTTTTGTTCTACCCGCTCTCTAATTTGGGGTGTCAAGCAGGCAAATTGTTTCAAGTAAGGCGTTATCTCTGCTACAAAATTGTCGTTTTCAATGAGACTTCTTAAATCGTGGTTTACATCGTCTGTTGTTCTTAATTCACGTCCAAATTGTAAATATGCAGCAGCGTGACCAGTAGTATCACATTTTGAAGTGTTCCTGGCAAATCGGATCATTGCCAAATTTTCTTCCCAGGTATCGTGGGCATCGCCTACTAGGATAGCTAGTTTGGGCTTTAGATCACGATTTTTCCTTTCTGATGGATTCACTTAGGATGATAAACTGGAATTAATTCTTGTTTGATACCAAGGAAATTACAGGTTTACTGCATTACCGCACTTACGAATTGGCTGCCGTTGTCAGAAATTAGTTTTCGTGGTAGTCCATAGCGAAGGAAAACTTCTTCTATTAAGAATTTCGCACAGTTTCGTGCGGTAGCATTTTCCAAAGCGAAGAGCTCTACCCACTTTGTACTAGTATCCTCTATTAAAAACATCCATTTCTTTCCAGTTTTAGTTTCTGGTAAAGGGACAAAAAGGTCGATGGCCAAAGTTTCGAATCTTTGAGCATAAATGGGCGTTCTCAATAATCCAGCAGGTTTTTGATTACTTGGTTTGTACCGGTTGCATTCAGCACAATTTTTTACATATTCGGTAATAAATTTTCTCATTCCAGGAAAGTAGAATCGAGAAGCAATCTTGAAGTACGTTTCTTCAGCTCCACTATGTCCTGCAGTGGGTGAATCGTGGTATTGCTCTAATACTCGTTCTCTTTCATGACAAGGAACAACAAGCTGGGCCTCCTCAGATTCAGTGTCTGGCGAATATCGATAAAGGATGCCCTGATTCATGAGATATCCTCTACTTGTCCAATTGATAAAGTCTTCATCTTTCCTTCCACTTTCAAAACAATCAATAATTTTTCTTACATCCTCACCTTTCATCTGTTCATCGCGGATGTTTTTAGATCTTCGAGATGGTAGGTCAATAGATATAGTGTTGAGGTCGCACACAAACTCTTTTTTTTTCATGAGTTGGTCTAGACAGTAGGTCTGCGACAACGTTGGACTTTCCAGACGTATAGTGAATTTTCGGGTGAAAAGATTGAATTTGTAGAGCCCACCGAACTAGTCGACCGGATGGCGATTTTATGCTCATCAACCACTTCAAGGGTTGGTGGACCGTTGCGATGATTATTTCTTGGTTCTCCACGTAACCACGAAATTTTTCCAAAACCCATACAACAGCAAGAGCTTCTCTTTCTGTTGTCGAATAGTTCTTTTCCGCTGAACTTAGTAATCGGCTTGCATACTCAATGACGTGTTCTTCTGGGCGTTCTCCTTGGATAAGAATTGCACCTAGTGCATAATTACTTGCATCAGTTCTAATCATGAAAGACTTGCTTCCATCAGGATGTGATAACACGGGTGGTGAAATAAACATCTTCTTTAATTCTTTAAATGCCTTCTTTTCAGTTTCACCCCAAGTCCAGGATTTATTCTTTTTTGTGAGATTACTGAGTGGTCTCGCTACTTCTGAAAAATGTGGAACATATCTTCTGAACAATGAGCAAGTCTGTAAAAATGACTGTACTTCTTTAACGCAAGTTGGTTCAGCAATTTTCTGCACAGCTGCCACTTTTTCAGGATCGACTTCAATTCCTTGTTCAGTAATATAATGTCCGAGATACTTCACTTTGTTACAAGCAAAATTGCATTTTTTCCGGTTAGCAGTAAGTTTAAACAGAGAGAGTCTATCAAATACTTGCCTTAAGTCTGACAAATGTTTATCAAAACTTTCAGACAAAACAATAATGTCATCAAAATATGAGAGGGCAAAAACATCCTTTAGTCCAGATCTGAACTTATCTATAAGGCGTTGGAATGTTGCGGGAGCGTTTCGCAAACCAAACGGCATCCGCAAGAATTTGTATGTGCCGAAAAGACAAATAAAAGCAGTTTTTTCTTGATCCGATTCATAAACTTTCACTTGGTGGTAACCAGCTCTCAAATCTATTGTGGACATATACTTAGTTGATTTAGCCTCATTCAATAAATCATCCATTCTAGGCAGAGGATAAGTGTCAGGAATTGTTGTGGCATTCAATTTCCTGTAATCAATGCACAAACGAACAGAACCATTAGGTTTTGGAACCAATACAACAGGACTTGCGTAAGGACTCTCGCATTCCTCAATGATACCCTCGGCTAGTAAGGATTCTAACTCCACTTTTAACAATTCCTTCTTCGCAGGAGTCATTCGATATGGAGGCTCAGAAACAGGTAAATTATTTCCAGTTTGTATACGATGCTCAATGAAAGGAGTGGGGTCTCCCCCTGAATGAAAGCATGGTTCAAATTCTTTTAACAACGAGTTAAGGCTGTCACGTTGTTTGTTTGTCAAATGTTTACCTTCTTGGTGTAAACAAAGACTATTAATTTCAGGAGCGACAAAATTGTTTTGCACTGAACTATCACCTGTGACTGAATTCATCGGACAAGAACTACTAATCTTTTCGACAGGACTATTATTTCTAGGTAAGGGAATATCTTTAGCAAAAGGTATTCTGCAATTCGGTTTATCACCAAAATACCGGAAATTATTTTTCATATCCACCACAATTCCTGATTTCTTCAAAAAGTCAACTCCAAGGAGAGTACGATTACCTTTAGAATGCGGCAGAAAATTTAAATCAGTGTGAAAAGTTCGACCAAGTACTTTGATCGGCACTGTAGTTTTTAAAACAAATGATGTGAATTGTTGACCATCTGCCAAACAGATAGCAAGGTCAATTTCTGTGAACTTCTGTTCACGCTTCTTTAAAAAATTAAACATCAGTTCTCCACCAACTGACTGACTGGCTCCTGTGTCAGCGCAAACTGTTTCTGTAGCTTCATATATTTCAATGGGAAGTAAGGCTACTGGAGAGGTAAAACAAGTAAACATATGTATTGCATTAACTTGAGCCTTATCTTTCTTTGAAGAACAATTTGGACATTTCGATTTTATAAATCCGGGATGACCACAACCATAACAATAAACAAAATGTTCCACATGTCGTGATGACCTATTGTCTGAATTAGATACAGTATTGGTGTGAGCACACAAATGATCTTTCTTATTGCATTTCTCATTGACAGGTTCCCTTTTTATTTGAAATTTGGATCTAACCTCTTTGGGTTTAACTCTGCTATAATGCCCTATAGTTTGAAAATTATAGCCCATTTTCTTTATGAAATCTCTTCTAAAACTTTGTTTAATGCTTTCGTAGTCATCAAGTTTTTCTGCTAGATCATATGGAGTTTTCATATCAATCCACTAAATGGAGAAAATGCTCTCTCACTTCAGCAGGAACACGGTACTTCAGCTGCCCAGTGATCATCAGATCCTTCAGTTGTTCAAAGGTTTTGATTTCTAAATCTGAGATCTATTCTGTAAAGTAACTATTAAGATCATGTGCAAAATTCCTCCAAGATTTCTCTTCTAATTTCTGGTGCCGATAAAAACATTGTTTTAGCTTTTCACTGTTTAATTTGTATCTTTTTAATGTGATTTTTTTCACAAAATCATAGTCATTAGCATTACTCGCAGGTTCTCTGGCTAACATATTTGAGATTTCTGCTGGCAAAACCGCTAACAAGTAGTCAGTCTTTCTTAGGTACTTGAGCCATTTCTGCTCTTCTTTCAAAATTAATCAAATATAACCCAATTTCGTCATGCTTTTCATCAAACTTGGGTGTGATCTGAGCGAGATGAATTTTTGGTTCGGTTTCTACTGTATTTCTAGACTCATCATTTAGGCGTTGACTACTCTGTGCTGCTTCTAATCTCTTTATTTCTAATTCACGTTGTTCACGCTACTCTTCCCGAGCCCTCTCCTCCTTTCTAGTAGTAAGAATTCTATTAAGAATAATCCTAACTTCCTCCTCATCATACGATGGACTTTTAAGAATTTTTTGTTTTATGTCAATTACTCTAGTGGAAGTATCTACCTCTATCCCTATTTCCTCGCATATCTCTAAAAGTTCAGGCTTATTAGCTTTCGCCAAATACGCCATGATTTTGGGAAAGATCAAAATACTTAAAATTTCAAATGATCAAAAAATAAATTTCTTTTAAATAAAAGAATTATGCAAGCTATTACATTCCTAAAACTTGTACAGCGAAGCAAGGAATATCTATATTACTTTGTAAATAAACACTTTATACTGTATAAAGTCAATAAATACAAAAAATTTTCAGTCAAATATAAAATGAAAATAATTCAATTACAAAGTTGCTTCCTAAAATGAAACTGCAAGTAAACAACAAACAAATTGAAATATTCTAAATCAATTTTTTTTTAAAAAAAAGGTAATGAAATTCAATTCAAAGAATTTAGCATGTTTGTTTTGATAAAACAAAACTATATAGCTGTTTTTCTCTTTTTTTTCAAAGCGAAACTAAATTCAAAACAATAATAATAATATATATAATTCAATTTTTAAAGTGTAAGTATATATATATACAATTAAGTGTGAGTATATATATACATAAAAAAGAAAGTAAATACAGTGAACAATTGGTATAAAATTTGAGATAAATGTTGAAGAATTATCTTAAAAAATTCTTAACCATAAAAATAAAATTCTTATTTCAGAATTACCGGAAATGAGTAATCAAAATAATACTTTAACTTCTTTTCAGCAATTTTTTATATCCTATGATATTCAACATAAAATAATTTTATGACAACAATTTCAACAATTATTCTGAATATTCTTCTTAGTAAAACAATATGTAAGCAATTTATAAAAGAATAAAACAGTTCTTTCAATTACTGTATTTCTAAAATATATGAATCATTCATAAAAATAAAAAATATTTTTCATATTCACAAACAATTTGTTTTTATTGAACACATATAACTTTTATAACACTGTAAAAATTACTATTTAATTCTTTTTTTAATACGAATAAAAAAAAATAATCAGATTCACAGAAAGAAAAGTTTTATCACAATTTTACTCTCTGAAATGCTCAATATTTTTTTTCTTGCATAAATACCAACTCAACAAAAATGAAAGTAATTCAAAAGAAAGAATAGTAATATTCTCTTCATCTAATAGCTATTCAGACAGGACAAGACTGGTGTTAAATCATTCCGATTTATGCTTACTCTGTGTTTTTCCCGTCTGGACTTTGAATCCTTACTCCTATCAAAATAACTCTTGTTCTACGCGCTTTATTTCTTTTACATTTCTATAAAAGCCGTAACATGTGAAGATTTTTAAGGAATATTCAGCATTTCAAAAGCAAAACTTATCAATTTACTCAAGAACTGAAATATAAAAGTATCCACACTGACTTTTATTTACAACTTTAGTTTTTTTAATTCGTCTGGATTGACGATATTAAACATTAATTAACACAGTTATCAGTTACATTTTAATAGCAACAAAACTCTGCGTGCTATTTTCAAATAAATTAATTCATCAGGTTTGATAGAATTAAATTTCAACTGATATTAATAAGATGTAATGCAACAAATCTGACACTTTCGAGTTTCTTCGGGTGAAGAACAGAAACATGTTTAAAACAAAACATCTACTTTGATTGAATCAAAACTTAGGTTTTTCTTCGGTAAATTAATTCGTTGACAGTAACGGAATCAAATCAACAACTATTACCAATAATATTTACAAAACAAAACACATATCTGGTACTTTTCTTCGGAGCGAAGAATTACAGATGGTTTATTTTCATCATAACCTAGTTATCCAGAGTGGTAACAAAAAAATCTGAAAAGGAAAATGAGTCCTGCCTTGGAACGTAAACATTGATGTTTCAAGTGTTTAATATTGATTCGGGCCGAACGTTGGGCTGCCAAATTATTGTGACCGAAAGGGCGCCAAAAGTCTAATTATGTCAGAGTAGACAATTAAATTTAATAAATCATGCCAGTTTAGTTAAAAATACATTTAATGACATTAAAGGACATGATTTACAAGGGGACAAAGCTATTTAGGACAATAACATTTAACATATATGCATAAAAATAATACTCGGGGATTACATCATGCTTTACGTTCGCTTCCAAGACATGGACTGATTGTTCATCGTAACGACCGATAGAGGGCCGAGGAACAGTTACGGTTACATTACGGTTACAAAACTAAGAAAATGTCTTAGAATGTATTTTTATAACTTAAATAATTTTTATTCATTAACTACTTTTAGTAATTTTAGTTTAGAATATTTCAAAAACACATAAAGAGAGTTATTTTTATTCTTAATAAAGAGACTGCTTTCTTAAAACATTACGAAATTCTATCAAGCACTATTTCTTCATTATTTACACAAACTCATTACTTATGAATTAAAATCTCAGATACATTAAGCATAATTTTAAAATGTAATACATATCATATGTAAAAACTTTGAAAATATTGAAGATGTTAGATAGTTTTCTCCTTTTCTATTTTTATTAACGCAATATCAGATGCAAAAATTGCAATTTCAACGAAATTGAATAGTAATCTTAACAAGTGAAATTTGGTTTAAATTTCAAATATATTGTTATCATTATAAAATCTCCATTTTAAAAGACATGAAATTTAAAAAGTATTCTATTAGTAGAAATAAATTCCATATGATACATTTTTCGATCTGTTTTAAGGCAAATTTGGCTAATCAAAGATTTATACTTATCATAAGACAATAAAAGCTTTCATGTGATTCAGATGTATTACTGTTTGGATGAATCTATGCCTACTAAAACATTTCTTAAATTCTAATGCAAGCTTAGTTTGTTTTACTTGCAGAAAAACAATTTATTCATTTAAGATTTTTCAAAAATGTTAAAATAATCTTTGTGATAGCATCCTTTTGGGAATAGTTAGTTAACCTTATACTTTCCTTCGCATTATATTTGCTGACAAAAATTATTTTCAAATAATTGTAATTTTACTTAATTTTAAATATTACTTTAATCCAGTCGTGTTATTATATGCAACATAAAAAACAAATCTTTGTGGTGATTCAAAGAGAGATTTTATTCACTAATAAAAAAAAGCGAATATTTTCATTTGTTTTTATTTATTATTTTTATAGCCTGTATTTTAAGTATATGTTTCATAAATTTGACTGTGGTTTATTTAAAAAGTTTTTATATTGAAATCGTAGGAGCAAAAAAGAAGAAAGGAATTGAAGAAAAAGAAACGATAAAAAAGAGAAAATGAAAAGAAAAAGAAAGGAAGGAAGAAAAAGGCAGGAACGAAAAAGGAAAGAACGTATTCAGAAGTGTGACGTAAAGAATTATTATTTTTTATTTCATTTTTATAATTCATATGTTGAAATTTTTTTCTTCTCTTCAAATGAATTATACACGTTTTAAAGAAAATCAAGAGTATTTTTAGGGGATAGTAATAAGTGTTTCTTTTTTCTGTCTGAAAATTCTCCTTTTAAATTTTAAATATTATTTATTTCAAACATGTCGCATTTGGCAACCAGCTGGTTCGCCAGAATTAATGATTGTTAAAATTTTCAAACAAACATTTTGAGTATCTTAGTATTAATGACTTTTTAACTAGATTTGACTTGAATGACATGAAATTATTATACCGATGGTTAAAAGTAATGAAAATATTTTTTGCATCTATTTTTCTCATAAAATATCATGTTATACGATCTCGAGTTAAAAATTAAAATTTTCTCGCTTTGATTTGCACAGAGAATTTCTTAATCTTTTAATTTGAACTTTTGCCAACGTGATAGCACCATGTTGATAAAAGCTATTTTTTTAGTTCAAATATGATTTGCTCTTCAAGGATAAATTTTATTTTAATTTTTTGGATAGCACATTGTTGGGAAATATGTTTGAAATATTAAAAAAAATTAATTAAAAACTTAATTATAACACAAAATTATCACTTTACTGTTTAAAATGCATTTTTCAAATTTTAAATTGATGCAAAAATGATTTTTACTGCAATATTTTGGGAAGCTACCAAAATTTTAGTCGATTTTCAATTAAAGTTGTAGATAAAATTTCAAAAAAAATCTTTCGTGAGTCAAAATTTTACTCTTCAAATCATATACATTCTAAATTTAATAACTCTAGGTCAAGCGATCTAACCTACCGAGCAATAATATACACACACATAAACAGACGTTCATATTTATTATATGAAAAGATTATCTTTGATGTCTAATTTGTAGTTTTATTTTTTGCTTTTTTATACATTGTTGATTATATTCTGAAGCAAATTTAGTTTTAAATAATTTTGTGAAATTTTAACTTGCTAAGGAGATTTTACATAACACCACAGCGGAACTGAAATTTTTATTTGTTTTTGAACTACTTCTCAACTTCCAAGTTTCAGATAGATTTTCTTTGATTTTCACATTGTTTGAAGCTCAAATAAAGAGGAGGAAAAGTTGGTTCAAGTTTAATATGCTTGTAAAATGTTAAAACGAGTACAAAACGAATGCGTTCTAAAATTATTTCAAATTTTGATTTTAATCTCATTTATAGTCCAAAAAATATATTATGTGATTGAAAATTTACTTAAATTGAATGGAACTTTATGATGTGTAGATTTATATCTCTTTTCTCCATTCTAACAAACTAAAATTAACATTAATAACATATTAGGCTTCATTTTAATAACTGCATTTGATTTGATTCTTTTTAAACAGCGTCCAAATTTTTAATATTATTTTTATTGTAAAAATTTTAGAACAACAAAATACATTTTAGAATTACATAAACGGTTCATAATTTTATGTAATAGTGGGCATAATCAAACTGAGTTATTTTAAATTCGATAACAATGTTATAATAGTCAGGTGACGTTAGTACTGAATTACATATATTTGTAATGACGTTAGATTGATTTACATATATTTGTGTTTCTCAGGTCTCTTTCATCCTTAAAATTTTCTCTAAGAACTGGAAATAATTCTTTAAAATATATTATCTTTTTTAGAATGCACGAAGATCACGAACATAGTTTCAGACAAGCGGTGCTAAAAATAATAATGCAGTTAAGAACTAATCTACCAAATTTAATACTGTAACTGTATATTTTAAACAATAGAGCCTGTCATTTATTAAGTAAATGTGGCTCCTTAAAAATAAAAATATTTATTTTAAAGTATTTCAGTTTATATAAATTTTAAAATATTGAATGATTACGAGTTTCTTAATATTAATAATAATGATCGTTTTGTGAAAATAACAATGTAATATTCAATTCCTTCTTTTATAAATCCGATGGATAACATAAGTCAGTGTATATGTAAAATGGATTCAGGCTGCTACATCAATATCAGATTTTGGGGGAAAAAAAAATTGATAAGTAAATAAATATTAGAATTACTAATAAGGAATTTAAACAGTCTAGTTATTTACTGTATATGACATTTCTAGGAGACATACCAGGCACAAAATTAAGACAGTGGAGGGGAAAGGAAATAATGTATATCTTTCACAAAATAAAAAATAATATACACATGATATTTCTAGAACGAAAAGAAAAGGAAAACATTTAAAAGTTTAAAAAAATTATTGTTTATGTTTATGCTTCACAAAAAATTATTACAAAAGTCAACTAAGAAAACTGTTGAGCCTGTTGATCTCTTATGCTAATAACTAAAATGAAAGTTTCAAGAGAAAAAATAGACCAAGTGCGGAATTTAAATCAGCTATTAACATACAAATATTTGCCTTTCTTCCCACATTGCATTGAAATATCTCAAAGAATTCTTTCCGCAGAAAACCATAAAAGTTTGATGAAGTAAAAGGATTAGATTTTTTTTTTTTCATGAATAGAAAATCCTCTGGCTTGAAGCCACATGCCTAGAGTGTAACATGTTGCTCCTACACATCTCCTAAGTGGAGTAGTTGGCACAAAGCCCTTCCCATTCACAAGTTTCAGCTGAATGCACAATTTCCTTGAAGACACTACTTAATAGCACACTTTTGCTTTTTTTAACCATTCATGCTCCTCTCTTTCATGAGAAATAGGGAGCAAAATTCTTGGATAAGTTGGAATAAAACGGATCATTGAAGGGTCTAGTTTTAACACTTCTTTAATGGAGGAACAGTGGTTTGTGGTTATTTTTTGGCTTCTCCTCAAATGACAGCTTATGTACACATTGGGAGATTGAAGAGCTGCTAAGAATGATGTATTATGTGGTTTTATTTGAGCTATCTTAATTGACAGCTGGCAGCCTTTTTTTTTTTTTTTTGGTTTTTAATTTCCTTGTAGAATTTCAACATAGAATTCAAGACAGCATATATTCATTTATATATTCTGGTATTTAATTAAATTCCGTAACATACCTATCAAACCGTTCAGTGGCCGTAATGATTACGGATACGGGGAGGTATGAGATTCTGTTACTCATTTATATATAGTGTTAATATCTCTACTGGCACGGCAAATTAGATCTGAAGTTCTAAAGTATTTAATTTATATTATATATTTTTTTCTTTATTATAACCATCATACTTAAATCAATGTAAAATTGAATTTATTTTAGGATCTAAATTTGCAGGTATTTGGTTTTTTTTTTTTTACATTACTTTTTTTATTCAAACAGTCTCTCATACACTCAAGTGGCTTTTATCTCATTTATTTGCAGTATCAAATTAAGTTAAAATTAGTTTAAAACAGAAATTTTAATTAATATTATATAAGTTCGATGTAAAATAAAATTCAATTTTCTCGAATAAGATTAAGAACTACACTGTAGCCACCCGATCTAAAATGCCATGTCCTCGAAACTATGGCGAAAGCGTAAAGAATTTTATAACAGCGTATGGCATTTTTAGTAACAATTATCAATTTTAAATGATATTTTTTATAAATATGTTACAGAAATTACGAAAAAGTGGTTTTTAAAATTTTAAGCTTCACTTTTAATTTATTTTCTTCAAGAATTTTTAATGAGAATTTACAATATTGAATACTCAGAATAAAAACTTGTTAAAAATATTTTTATACAAAAAGCATACAATTAATGTTCTGTGTCCGATCATTGAATAAGGCATTATTTACTTGCTGTACTTCAAGACAAAGTATTTTTTCCACATATAATTTCTTAATATTTCTTTAACATGTTAAAAATACTTTGAACATTGAACTAACAAAAAAAAATACAAAATTTAAATTTAATATAAAAATTGTAATTGAAATATTTCATGAACAGTTTATACTTTAAAAATTGTGTCATCAACATCTTATGACCGCAAATTAAAGCTTCAATAATATTTGTATAATATTTTTAGAGGAAATATCTTTTTATGTTGATAAAATTATATTCTTTATTTCAGAAGTCTTTAGAATTGAAATCACTACAAAAAAGCAATTTTTCTAAATTAAATTATAATTAAACACAAAAATTATATCATAATAAAGAATTTTACATAAATTTTCGATCGTTTGTCTTTGCATGAGTCAAATATTTAAGTTTTATTATGAAATATAAAATCTAATTATAGTAAGTGTAAGCAGAAACACGATTATATTATAGATATATCTACAGAAGTACTCTGAGATATAAAATATTTTAAATAAAGAAATCAAGATTTCGAGGGAAAATTGCCTAGATATTTATAGAGAACATAAATAAATGCGCACATTAAATAAATATTTGACAATCAACTGCAAGAGGAAATGTATCCTCAGAAAAATCAGATATGTTATTAGAAAAGTTAACTGAAAAGTTAAAACAGAGAATTGTTTAAAACACAAATGTTTGCAATATTTCTTTCACACATAATAAAAAAAACAATTTATTCAGAATAGATATATATTAAATGTTTTCCTTCAGATATAACTGAAATTTTATTTTTGAAGGAATAGAATCATTTTAACTAAGTAAGCTTACTGACTTGATACCAAAAAAAATACATTCTTTATAATATTTTCTTTCATTTTGCTTCGCCGATTTTGTTTAAGAAATATCAATTTTAATATCTATTAAACAAAGTAATAAGGCTGACTGAAAAATACACATACATAATATAATAAAAGTACTCACATTCTGAAAGAACTGTTCTTGATAAATTTCAGTTCTCAACTTGTAATAATCATGAATGTAATCCATTGACAGGCAGTTGTAATCCATATTATTTTAATCTTCTTTTTAGTTTTGAATTTGAACAAAGAAAAAGTAAATTCATAACTCTATTTTAGTGCTAGATTGCTGGAATGAAATTGATTTCTATTTTAAAGTGCTTGCGAAACAAGAATTAAACTAAAAGAAATAAGAATTCTCATATTTATCAGACGATATTTTTAAAAACAAACAATTTCAAAAATGAAAATAATATAAATATATAAATTTAATACGAACAAAATTATAAATAGATTTCATATTCTCAGACGATTTTATTAAATATGAACTCTGAATTAAAACAATATATTTGTATAAATAGAATTCGAATTAAATTTTATAGATGGTTTTAAAAATTACTTTGGATAAAGCAGAAAAGGCAATATTTTTGAGAATTTGTTTTTAAAATTTTATAATAGTTTTTGGCAATTTCCATGCGTTTATTTGAGAATAATTCTGTAATTATATTATTACTGTAATTAAATGAAACGCAAATTTCGAAAACTCACTGAAACAGAAATTTTTAAACAAAATCCTCGAGAATGATCGTTTTTATATATATATTTTTAATTTTCTAATATTACTTTTCTAAAAAAATGTAATAATTTTTTAGTCATAATAACATTCTTTTTTGTATAAAAACAATAGATGATAATGTTAAAATGCCTACACTAAGATTGAAACTTATTTAAATGCAAAATCACTTAATATAATATTTTCAGTGATTCCCCAAGAGTAAATTCTTAATTAAAAAACAAAACAAGGCCATATTTACTTAAAACAAAATTTAAGCTACTGAAGTAATAACAATGGGCAATTGTAAAAACATTAGAAAAATCGAAGATATTTTATTTTAACTAAATTTTCCAATATCGTTAACTTTTACTAATAAAACTAATTTCTCGATTCATAAGCTAAAAGAATCATTTTATAAATGGATAAATTTAAATTTGTTTTATAAAACAGTGACGTAGTTAAGCAAATATAAATGATAATGGCTGTGTGTGATTCATAAATATATTGGAAACCCACAATTGTAGAGATAAATGTCATACAAAATTAAACACCTATGCGCTTTATTCAAAAATGATTCATAGGATTCATTTAAAATTTAAATAATAAAACATTTTGAAAGATCTCAAAGATAGAGATTACATTCTAGGTATTTTTAATAAAATTTGTACATTTATGAAGAACATAAATATTTCGAGATACGCATTCGTGTTAAATTTATCATAATACTGAAGAGAACAGAACCTTATTTCTCCAAAGAAGTTTCGTCTCAGCAAAAGGTCCAAAGTGTAATACTCTTCAACAGTTAGCTTATTTAGTGGGTGGCGAAGAAAAGTTTACCTTTCCTCTTCTTTGAGGGTCGATATCCTTCGATTTATCGGCCGTTGCTGACTGGACATGTTGGAATCGTGGAACCCCCTCGTTGTTTGTGTCGTTTCTTCGCCATCCTCGCCACCAGCATCAGCCGGTGACCGATACGAACGGTCGAATGCGCGTTACCTTTTACCCCGGAACGGAGAGGAAACCCTTCTCTCTTTTCTTTCTTTTTTTCCGAGGGGGCGAACATGCTCTATACGCCACTGTCGAGAGTAGCATCACCCCTTTTTCTCCCCCTATCGTCTGATCGATACGCAGCAGTTTGTTTCGTTCAGTATACCCCCCTTTCTAGAAAAGAATTGGATGAGGGGTCAGATGACTCACCTGTGGGGCTGGGCGTCATGGAAGGTGGTCGTTGAATGGAGGTGATGAGTTTAGATTTTCAGCCGGGACTGCAAGCGGTGTGCCCCGATCTCCGAAGGGGGCCCTTGCCCTTCATCCTTCCTTCCTCCTGGGCCTGTAGAGAGAAGAGGTCGCTTATCAACCGGAGGAGGCAGATCTTGGGAGTGTTCTGCCCATGCTCCGAGAGGCGCCGCAGATGCCCATTCATTCAGACGCCATTCAAACGCTGCTGCCTCCCCACCCCTCAGTCGTGATTTCTCTGCGAAAGGTGGTCCCTCGCACCTCCGGGGGAGCTCCGGAGAAGGGCTGCTATTCCAATTACATTAGGGATACAAGATGGAGATCTACAAGATCATTGATCATTGAGAACTCTTTTTCTCTAAGGTCAAAGATCGTCGATGGATTGGATTTTCTGGTTTTTCAAAGTCACCTCTCATTATTCTGCTCAGTTTATTCAATGTACCCGATATGGTAAACTATCATAACAAATTCATATGTGAAATTAGAAACTATAACTGGGACCAAAATTATTTTTTGCAAAATTAGTATTAATATTAAATGCTTCGAAAATGCCACATCTTTTCCTCTATATATGTATGAAAATGTAAGTATATTTCCATTGCATTAACAGAATCGATCCTTCTTAATTCCCGATAGACCCCCAAATTAACAATGTTTTTCTATTTTTATTCATCTTCAGAGTCATAACTGTTATGTTACTGAGGAATTCCTTGGACATATTCTTTCCATGTACAAAAAGGAAAATCAAAGAGGCAAAAATTACTCAATTTCTTTGTCTTTAGTATAATACGAAAAGTGGGAACAAAGTGTACCCCTTGTTTTGGTACATAAATTTTGACTCAATTCTATCATTTTCAAGCAACATTTCAAGCATAGTTTTAATTTTTTAAATAATTACTTTGAGTGCTTTTTGTATGAAGTAGAAAAGTAAAATTATTTTTAAACAGAAATAGAAGCTTATATTTAAAGCACTAGTTATACAGGTTTTTTTACGTTAGAGAATAAAAAATTATAATTAAAAAAAGATGGTATCTCAATAAAAACCTTGTTGATCAATTCAATAAAAACTTAATCAATTCAATAAAACCCTATTGATGATGCAATAATATATCAGCACACATATATTGTACAATATTGTGTGATATCAAACAATATTCTCATTATTGAATTATAAAATATGGCAATATATTGTAAAATATTGTGCAAGAAACTGTGTTACGCTGGAGCAGATTCGCACAGAAATTTAAATGATGAAAAACTAGGTTTAAATCCAAATACAATGATAGAAAATCAATTTTTAAACTACAGATATTAACCATAATTTATTTTTGCATTTGACGGTTATAATATATAATACATAATTAATGAGTAAGTGAACAGTAATTTTGACAAATAAAATGATAATGTAGATAAAAGTGTTTATGAACAGATAAAATTTAATAATTTAAATATGTATAAGAACATTCTTAAAACATTTTTAAAAAGTATGCGATCTTTTATTGTTTTTTGTTCGAATGAATAATCAATAAATAAAACAAATATCGTTGATGCAAAGGAAGCATAATTTTCATTAATAAAAATAAATTTAAAAACAAAACATTTTTCATGGATTCAATGGAAAAGCAAGATTAAAGTTAAGTTCAGAAAAGATTATCAAAATTTCTTGAACAATTCAATCATTTCGAATACAATTTTAATAAAGTAAAGAAAAAAACCCAACTACTATTATTATTATTTAGCTTTCAGATTCGGATCAAATTATCATCATATGTAATTCGAAATTAAATTTTTATTATATAAACCTGGATGCTCGTAACACAGCCAGTAAGTATTAGTTTAGCCAACTATGTTCTGAGAAAGAAAAACTTCATCAATTTTCCTAAAAACTTGGCACCTAAAAAAATCCAAACTTTAATTTTAGATTTTTTTTTATAATTCTAATCTGGCTGACGAAAAAAAGAGGATTAAGAAATAATCGAATTATTTTCACTAACTAGTCTTGTAAGCTGTCAAGTGCTTCGAATACAAAACGCAGTTAGAGATTTTGTTCTGGGTTTTCAATTTTGGTGCAATATTTTAAGAAGACTTGATAATCGTTTTCAGCTAGATGACTTTTATGGATTGTTAACAGCATAAAGTGGATTGTAACGGGTTGTTTGATACAGATAGCTGAAAATCCACATTTGCGTTGAGTTGCTGTTCAATTATGTTTATCTTTGATACTATTACATGCTTTCGCACAATAATTAACGATTTTCAGATTCGACAGGAAAACGAGCCAGCTTCCAGGTCTAAGAGTAGCGTGTTTTTCTCGTGTTCTGACTTCCCGAGTTCGGGCATGATTGTCTTCACTCTGGATTCTATCCGTGAGATGTGTGAAAGAGCCCTTCCCCACTTAAAAAGGGGTTGTGCGAGCTAGTGTATGAGTGTCATCATCATATCAGCTAGAACTAAAACTTCTGCCTTCAGGTGCTCAGGGGGCTTTACCCTCAGAAACTACTGTATCTTTTTTCCGTGGAAACGCGGTCAAGGCACTGTCATCCAAAGAACAAAATTATGAAACAACATATCTGTTTTGGCCCTCGATAGCTCATTGGTATAAAAAATTATTCAATTAAAATAAACGATCACACACATACTTTTGGACTGTATCTCCATATTTATTCACAAACACACTCTCTCAACGCCTATGGCGTTCTCATCTCTACTTCCCCCTGGCGATCGTAGCGCCATTTTAGGATAGTGGCCAGGCGACACAACATACCGCCCGCCTTGACAAATTTATCAAATTTTCTACACAAAATAAAACAATATGAAATTATTAATTCACAATATACTGATTACCAATGACATTAAACATAAAACGCATTCGAACAATTAAATATATAATACAAAATTACAATACACTTTACCTTAAATCACAAATTACATTACACTCTTATAATACACAATTTTATAAAAACAAATTAAATCTATTCAATCATTGGAAGTAAACATATTTTTGAGATAGGTCTTTTAAAAATACCTTTTTGTATTTGGATACTTATAACTCTAAATTTTATTATCCTTCCCTGGAAATAACTCTACAACTCTTCCTAATGGCCAATTACAAACAGCCATATTATCTTCCTTGATTATAACAAGATCTCCAATTTTAACATTATTTTTATCAAAACACCACTTACTACGTTGTTGCAAATTACAAAGATAATCATTTGACCATTTTTTTTTCAAATTATTTGGATCATTTTAGTTAACCTTTGCCAGATTTTGAATCCACACTCTGGAATTTCAATTAAATTGGGTTCTACGGTTGTATTAATTGGCCTTCCTATAAGGAAATGGGCTGGAGTCAAGACATTCAGAGCCTCTATGTCCGTAGTCAAAGGAACAAGAGGTCGGGAATTTAAAATTCCTTCTATTTGAGTTGTCATAGTCAGAAATTGCTCAAAGGTTAATTTTGAATTACCTACAACTCTTTTTAAATGGTATTTGAACGATTTCACCCCAGCCTCCCAAAGACCACCAAAATTTGGGGCTCTTGGGGGAAGGAATCTCCAATTAATGTTTTCACTAGACAAATAACCAGACAAAACTCCGTCTGGGTTTTTCACTATGCCATGTAACCTTCTCAATTCCTGGTTACTTCCGACAAAATTGGTGGCATTATCTGAGAACAATTTAGCACATTTACCTCTCCTAGAGAAAAACCTCTTTAAGGTTGCAACAAACGCTTCAGATGTTAATTCAGTGACTAGTTCTAAATGAATACATTTGGTTACAAAACAGATAAAAACAGCAACATATATTTTTTGAAAAACACCTTTACGCTGATTTTTGTATTTAATCAAGAAGGGACCAGTAAAATCAACTCCTGTACAATTAAAGGGAAAATCAGCCGAAACTCTTTCCTTTGGAAGAGCTCCCATTAACTGCTCACAAACTACTGGTTTTGCCTTAAAGCAGGTAACACATTTATGTACAATTTGTCTACAAAGGGATCTACCTTTTAAAATCCAATATTTTTGGCGTACATGAAACAATAATGATTGAGGTCCAACATGCAAATTAATTCTATGGTAATACTCTAATATCAAATGAGTTAGTCTGCATTTAGATGATAATAGAACGGGGTATTTTCTATCTGTACTCAACTCGCTATTACCAGGTCTACCACCAAATCATAAGAGACCATTGGCATCAAGGAAAGGGTGAAGATTTCTCAATTGACTATTTGTACTTACCTCCCCTTTTTTTTCAAGAAAACTCATATCTTTAGCAAAATGATCGTGTTGCACCTGTTTTAGTACAAACCTTTCAGATTTTTGTAAATCACTTGCTTCAAAAGGACCTGTTTTGCGTTTACTTTTATCTTTGCAATTATAAATGAACCTGTAAATATAACTGAGAATACGAATTATTTTACAATAGTTATTACTTAGATTAATTAAACCTGGAATAAAACTGTTAACACCATCATGAAACCCTGAAAAGCACTTAGAGTCATTGTTGATGGAGTTCTTTAGTTCATTATGAAAGTCGCTTTGTATCACAGTTGACGGAATGTTTCTGTCAGGATAGTTCTCATTCTTTAGAAACTCGGGACCATTCCACCAAAGGGTACTTTCGTACAGTCTCTAAGGATTCATACCCCTTGAAATCAAGTCCGCAGGGTTATCAGATGAGGATAGTGTTTCCATTGTTTAACATCTGTCAGTTTCTGTATTTCCGCAACTCTGTTGGTGACGAAAGTCTTTAAGCAGCACGGTTCCTTTTACAGCCAACATAGCACTATCATTGAATCGGACCATAAATATATATTGGTTACATCCAACTTCAACGTAGAAATCACTTTAGTAATTAACTTTTCAAGAAGCACAGCAGCACATAGTTCTAAACGTGGTATAGTTACTTGTTTAATCGGCGTCACACGAGATTTACTCGCAACAAGCTTCACTTTCACTTCACCAGCTGAGTTAACTGTCTTGCAATATATAGAAGACCCAAACGCCTTTTCGGATGAATCTCAAAATCCGTGGAGCTCAGTAACTTCAGCATGTTGAATCACAGTGCATCTCTCAATATTGATGTCGTTTAAGCTAATTAAAGATTTCACAAACTCTTGCCATTCACAAGCTTCTTTGTCAGGAAGCCTGTCACTCCAATCAATTTTCAGTAACCACAATTGTTGCATGAAAATTTTGGTTTCAGTGATCACTAGACCAAGCAATCCCAGAGGATTGAAGAGTCTAGCGATGATGGATAAGACCGACCTTTTAGTTGGATGAGCATTTTGCTCCACTTCTACCTTAAAGGTAAAGCAGTCAGTTCTAGCCTTCCAGGCAATTCCTAAAGTTTTAATTTCATCCACAGATGAAAATTCATACTCCTTCTCCGTGGTTGGGGTAAGCTCTGAGGAATTCCCACACCATTTATGCAATGACATCTGAGCGGTTTTCAGAACGTCAATAACTTGATGTTGCAGAGTTTTTGCCTCCTCTAAGGAATTTGCTCCCGTTAAAACGCCATCCATATAAAAGTCATTACACAGCACTGATGAAGCAATTGGAAAGTTTTTTCCCTCGTCAATGGAAATCTGCTTCAAAGTTCGCATTGCTAGAAACGGAGCATTAACCATTCCGTATGTTACGGTATTTAGTTGGTAAGTCTTAACTGGCTCATTGACACCCTCCTTCCACAAAATTCGTTGAAGGTCCCTTTGACTCTCGTCTATATTAATCATGCGGTACATCTGACGAATATCAGCCGTAAATGCAAAGATGTGCTTACGGAATCTCACTAACAATGCAAACAACTCATCTTGAATGACCCCACCGTTATATTGAATACAGTTCAACGATTTCCCACTAGTAGTCAAGGTGGAAGCATTAAACACAGTTCTCAGTTTTGTTGTACGTTTTTGAGGCCTATAGATGCCATGATGAGGCATGTAATAAGTTACATCGGGCTCAACATTCTCCCTAATTTTAGTCATGTGTCCTAACTCTTCATATTCCTTTAAAAAATCAGAATACAATTTTAGGTACTTCTGGTCTCTAGACAAGCGAGTCCATAATGATTCAAGTCGCTTTAGAGCAATATCCCTTGAATTTCCTAGACATGACCAATGTTCCTTAAATGGCATTGCCACAATATATTTGCCCGTCTCATCTCTCTTATGTGTCCGCGCGTAATGTTCCTCACATATAGCATTTTCTTTACTTTTAGGTAATTCATTCGCTATTTCCTCAATCTCCCAAAATTTTCTCAAGTTTGAATTTAAATCTTCTTTCCCGCATATTAAACCACAATAACTAGAGTTAATTTTATCTGAACTCGGAATACTACCTCCTACAATGTACCCAAATACAGAATCCTGTAACACCAGATTCGCATTTTTGGCCTTTAATTTTCCTGGCTTTATTATGTCATAAAAGTATTCCGCGCCA
Source organism: Argiope trifasciata (assembly GCA_026543055.1). NCBI lineage: Eukaryota > Metazoa > Arthropoda > Arachnida > Araneae > Araneidae > Argiope > Argiope trifasciata. The sequence goes on along the minus strand of JAPMOQ010052972.1, from coordinate 189,890 downwards.
ATTAAAATATCTATTTTTCCCGGAACATTAAAATTAGGATCCGCAAGGTCAATATATTCTGGAATCTGCACACGTGTATCGAACTTATGATTTGGAATTAAATCTGTTATTTTTGGTACCACTAACATCGAAATATCTCTTTCAAAACTTTTATTTTTATTCACCACAGTTGCCGTAACTCTGCGATTAACTGCCAACGAAGTACAATTTATACAAGAAACTGATAGATTTATCCTTTCACTTTTTAGTTGTAATCGCTGCAAACATTGCTGACTCATTACACAAATCTGCAATCCAACGTCTAGAAGGCATCTCACTTCTTGCCTCTGAGAACATCTGTCTTTTATAAAACATTTTACTGTAGACAAGATTACATTTTTATTTTCAATTAAACTAGTTCCAACGAAAGGCGGACTCCACTCATTGGGGGAGACACAACTTAACTCAGTATTTTTCCCCCCGACTGCGAATCATTTACGACTTCCTGGTTTTCGGCAATCGTAGACGATACATTTTTTGCTTCTTTTGGAGATTGGATTAATTTATTGTGAGCTTTGCCACAAAAACAATTCCTATACGAACAATTTTAAAGCTACAGTTAGGCGATAAACATTTAAAGCTAAGTTTTTTATTCTTTACTACCTCAACTCGTTCATGAATAAGAAGTCTCTTAAATTGCGGGCAAGAATAAATAGGATGATTTTCATTCTTTAAACACAAAGCACAACTCTTATTTTTCGCCTCATTGAAAAATACTTTAGAAGCAGTTTTAAATTTATTGTTATAAATTTTTTGCTCCTTTCTCTGCTCATTTATGGGCTTACCTTTTGATGCAACATACAAATCGCACTCTTTGCCTAACTCAAGAGGTGTAAACCATTTTTGATTCTGCCTTATGTTAATATGCGTGGCTATATCTCTAACGTTTGAAACAATTTGTCAGATACCATTAATTGTTTTAAGGTTTCAAAGTCCGTTACTTCTCTCAATTTTAAATAGTATTCGAAACTTGTAGTTAAACGCGAAGCGAATTGCACATGAGTTTCGGTTTCTCTGGAAGCATTTCGAAAATTCTCTAATACCGCTTGCGCTGTTGGTTCGAATTCTCTCAACACGATTGATTTTACTTCGTCATAATTGTATAAATCTTTCTCGTTTATATAAGTTAGAATATTAGAAGCTTTTTCTCCAAACAAATTCAACAAAATCTCTGCTTTAAATTTCTCGGGTACTTTTTTAGTACCATATGCCCTCTCTAACGAAGTAAAAAAGAAACCCCAGTCTTGAGACTTACTATTTGGAGGTTTAATGGACAAGGTCCTCACACTTTTTATTAAACTATCCAGCGACTCTTCTGATTCGTTTTTACACCCCTGATTAACAGAAGTCTGGGTATTATTTACTTTAGCCCTCAATTGCGCTAATTCTAATTCTAATTTAATTCTCTCAATTTTTAAACGCTCTATTTCGATTTGACCATCCTGGTCGGATTTTTGGTTCCTATTCTCCGAAACTACTTAGACGGCATTTTTAACAACTTCGTTGTCATTTTTAAATACGTCACTCTCCTCAATTAAGCGTTTTATGTCACTCTTTTTCATACCCTCGGTGACAACCGATTTTCTCGGCAACAGATTTTAACTCATCTTTCTTTAATTTTGCTACACCCGACATTTTTAAATTGCAACAAGTAATTACACTAACTCAAAGAACAATATTATTACAAAGCACAATTTTACTTTAAACTCAATGAAAACAAAATTAGCTTCCACTCTAGAAATTAATTAGTTATTCGCTCATAAAAATTATTGTTCCTACCTCTTTGCCGGGACTCTTGCCTTTAGAGACCAGGAAGCACTATTTAATAAATCCTCATGTATGCATAGTAGCACATAGTATCATCTTAAAGACAATTATCTCGTTTTGCACAATACCTTAGTACAATGCTTAGCCGATCTCCGGCTCGACGGACCATGTTTTGGCCCTCGATAGCTCATTGGTAAAAAAAATTACTCAATTAAAATAAACGATCACACACATACTTTTGGACTGCATGTTTATTCACAAACACACTCTCTCAACGCCTATGGCGTTCTCATCTCTACTTCCCCAGGGCGATCGCAGCGCCATTTTAGGATAGTGGCAAGGCGTCACAACACTATCATTACCAATTTTTTACATTTATTTAATTTTAATTTTACATTACATTAATTACTGTTCAATAAATCATTACTTGAAATTTCAGATTTTAAGATATCGGATAAGGTTGTAAAGTAATAAAGCTTAGTCTCGAATTTTATTTCTATAATTGCAACTACTTAATATGTATATTATTTGTAAAGCTGCTTAAACAGCTTTTGAATAGGAAGCACAATTTAATTTTAGTCTACATTCTTTTTTTCAGGAATTCTCTTTAAAGTATGTTCAACTTATTTTCTACGAGCAATTAATAAAAATAGAAATTTTTGAAACATAGAAATGAATTTCTTAATGTCTTGAAAGTAATTTGATAAAAAAATATTATATTCGGAAAGGAAACAGTTTTTTTATAGCAATTCCAATTAAGAAAGCTGTTGTTTAAAATAATAAAAAAATTTTAGGGTTCATATCTCTCAAATTAAGCAAAGAGAGAGAAAAATCCTACAATGTTTGGAAGATTTTTCTATGAACAATTTCAATTTTGGATTTCTACCTAATGTCTATATAGCACAAGACTGAATAACAAATAAAATAAAATTCTTCAATAGTTCTATAAGAAGTTCCTACCAAACAGCTCTTTATTCCACAGGAAGATACGAAGCTCAGATAAGAAAACATAGCCGAAGTGTACACAAAAACAGCATAGCAAACAGACTTCGCTTCATGTTCAACATTTCTGAGCGAAAATGGTCTTTAGTGGGATTCCCTTCGCTTAAATAGATACTGTGACAGAGTATAAAATTTTCTGGAAGCTGAATCTCTGTTTAGATATCGCCATATTTTTTTTTCTTTTTCGAAAAATTAGTGATTTACTTTGTTGCCATATTGTTTCCAAATCTCGCTTTGTCGCCAGATTGTTGCCAAGTTGAGGATAATTGATTTAGTTTCCATTCATCACCCACAAAGTATATCCACAAATCTCTCTTCCTTATCAAGAAACTGACAGCGTATGAAAACTATATTAGAGATTAGCAACAATATTGAGTCATGGTGGCCTGGTGGTAAAGTCTCGACAGCGAAATCGGAGGGCTTCGAGACCGAGACTGATTTCAGTGAAGACAGATTCCGTCGGAGACTGATTCCGGTCGTGTAAGCGTGTCTGATGCACGTTAAATCCATCTAGGCCAAACTCCTCCCACTGGTGTGGAGAGAGGGGTGTCAGCTCAGGTGTCATCCTCATCATCTGACCACGGTTCAAAATTGCGAAGCCCGTTCCAAAATATCCCAGGGTTGCTTTAAAACGGGATGTTTATAGAACTGAAATAAAAATAATAATATTAATTTGAAACTTAGCAGTTTTATGTAATCGAAATAATTCATTCTTACAGTAAAGTAATTTTTATTCTTTTCATGCTGATTTTTTTAAAAAAATTGTTAACCTTTTTGTTTAAAATTCATTCTTATCAACTTCTATGAACTTTCATTATAGCGGATTTCTAGCTAGGGAAACTAAGCAGTAAAACTAAAAATCCTGTTGGTTAATAATATATTATTAGCCTAGTTTTCAAATAAATAAACCTATAAAAAATGAAATTTTTATGAATCATAACATAATAGGATAATATTAACCTTTTCAAGTAAATATGTCAAACTCCTATCAGTTTTATTCCATTCACTCATTTAATTCAATATTCATAAACACCAGCTTATATTTGCTTACTTGATATTTCGCATGTCGTGTAACGTATTTTGTGAAATATATAAATAGGGGGAAGAAACTTACGCTTTTTTAATAAACCGCTAAAATTTAAACAAAATAAAACAAATCATTAATATTAATCATCAAGTTAAAATTGAGGAACTAAATTGGTCTGTTTATTGATGATGATCCGTGTTTCCACGGAAAGGGGGTGCAGTAGCTTCTGAGGGTAAAGACCCCTGAGCACCCAGAGGGCAGAAGTCTGACTTCTAGCTCAAATGAAGGTGACACACACACATTCGATTGCACCATCTATTTTTACAGGTGGGCACATTCATACACCTCACAGACAGAACACAGAAGAACCATGCCCGAACCGGGACTCAAACCTGGGACTCCCAGATCACTGGAAAGACACGCTACCCCTATGCCAAGATGCTGTCCGTCTATTTATTAAAAGAAGTGTCTTATGATATCCATAGTTGCAGGTCGCAAAATGTCTAAATCCATACTTAATTTAGACATTTCCATAATTTCCATTTAGACAAATCCATAATCGAATGTATCTCTGAGACAGTTCTAATTTTGATTGAATAAAATATGCACTATAGATTATTTTTTGAAATTTAAAAATTAATTAAATAATAAGAAATAATCTTTACTTTTCAATTTTGAAAAAAAAAAAAGAAAAAAAAAATCGCTAGGTAGGTTTAATTATATATAGCATTTTATCGCTTTTCAAACTCTGGCAAAATAGACTCGTTTTTCTGTATTTTATAACAAAAACAATTCGAATTGGTTGCAACGGAAAAGAAACGAGTTTCTGACAAAACAAGCGTATCTGACAAATTTACATTTTGATTTGAGAGTATCATTTCATGACGCTGTACATCAGCAAGAAACATAAATTTTCTCCCAAATATGATTATTTAGCTTAAACTAAGCGTAGATAATGTTGATGCCATTTTGGCTTGATTCCAAAATTAGAGTACTGAAATTTGTTGTTCAAACCAACGTTAAATCTGATTATATATCGCCAAAGTCAAAGGGCTAGACGGGTCTGTATGAATCTCTACTGCGCCGTGAAATCGAAAGTGTCTCTATTCTAGCATTTCGTCCAAAAATAATTCCTCTATTTCATTTCTTCTCTTTATTAGATAATCAACAAAGCCTGTGTGGTTTTATTTGGCATTTAATCATTTCAATTTTTTTATGTAGAGTTTTTATACTAAACTAAGGAAGCAACAGTGTTAAAATTAATTAAGATAAATTTGTGTAATAAAAAATAAATTTGTCCTTTTAAGATCAGTTGGCTGCTTTACAACGCTTAAGATATTTATAAAGCTTTCATTTATTAGTGTTTGAAATTTTTCTTTCAAGTATGAAATAGATTTTTTTGTTTGCTATTAAACATTGTAGCAGTTTCATTATTCAATTTTTTTTGTTTGGATAATGGATGGCGATGCCTGATTAGATAGGCATCCCATAGTGCATTGCGATTGTCGAGTTGGTCTGACACCACTTGGTCATACCAAGGCGAATGAGAGTAGGTATTTAGAATCAAGGCAGAGGTGTGCGCCTTTCGTTGTTAACAAGCACCGTTCAGGTGAAAGTACAATTTCGCTCGAAAACGCACGACACAGCCCTTTCTAAAGCGCGGTCGAACTCATTCATCCATCCGCAAGTCAGAATTGAGATCCAAATCAGAGACCGACTCATCCCTTAGTACCTGCAGAGGTATAATTTGTTATGGGAACTAAGAGGACTTTGCTGTCACGACCTATTAGCTAACACGGCGGACTTTGGCCGAGACGAGGACAGAACCCGCGACCTTTCTGTTACAAGACTGACGCTCTACCAACCATGCTAGAAGCGGCCCACATTGCGATTGTAAATAATGATATGATATGTTGTTCTGTTAAAAGTCTGCGAGCATTAATATCTTGCCTTGTCTTTCATTTATTGTGTTTGTTGTGTGTGAAATGTGATTATTAAAGAAATGTTCCGAAAAAGATGAAAATAGTCCTCGTGTTGCTTTAAACGGGACATTAATATAACTAAACCAAACCAAACCGAAAAAGATGAGTCTTCTTGCTTTCTATACATAGATCACAATGATAATTTCCCACTTGTGGTTATTTTAACATTCATTATCTATAACGCAATAATCTTTTTCAACAAATATTTCTATTATTATTGAGTTATTTTAACATTTTTTTATCAGTCATATAAAATATTTTTTATTTGTTTTTGATTGTCAAAACTTTATTTTCTAGAAAAATGCCTGTACACTTTTTACTGAATTTAATAAGAGATAAAAATGTTTTTTTTTTTTTATCATTTCTTTAAAATTATATTTAAACTACTTTCTATTATTTAGTTTTAAAAATTCAGAATTGTAGCAGTAGGCAATCAGTCGACTCTTTAAAAAAGTTAGTTTTGTTTAATTCCCATTAAGTCTCTTTTACACAACTTAGTGATTATGATACAATTTAATGACTAAGCATTAAATTATTATTAATGTCGGGATATTTTACTAGCCTTGAACCTATTTTGCTCTTTATGTATATGCGCCTACCTAATAAAGTAGTATCATGACATCATACCGCGATTAATTTAGCTAATCAGTTTCCGTTATTTTTTGATTTTCGTGCTATGGTAAATGCAACTTCCTATTCGCTCTGTTAGCTTATGCATATCAAATTCCTTCTTTCTCAACTTTCAACAATGGGAGAAAATCACGAAATATAGTACTTGATTAAAAAATAAAAGCGAGATAAAGTTGTACCAATAATAATATCTATTATTAGAAAAAAGGCATTTTTAAAGAAAATGTACCAATTAATTTTGTAATTAATTAATGATTTTTTTAAAAAAAGATTGCTTAAAAGTCAAATGTCATCCATTACAAGTTTTAAAAATTGCATTTCAACTTGAGTGGATAAATCAAAAGCTATATATATAAATATATAAAAAGAAATAAGTATAATAAAATTTTTATCTATGTAAGTGCATATTATACTGACTGAGTAACTGACTGTTCAGATGACATTTTCTCATTCTCTAATTTTCTGGAAAATGAACTCGCTTCAGTATCTTATCGCTACCTTTTTGTCGATGCGGTCGAAAACCAGGGAGATGTGGAATCCTTTCAAATATCCCAGGGAAGAAAGAAATCGAAGAATAACAAGCAATTAGAATGTCCAAAAGAAAAATAAAATTATTAAAAAAAGCCTACGTTTCATCTTCCAAAGGACTTCAGAAGGCATTTACTTGAAGGACTTTCAGGCATCATTGATTCTTCTGATTTCCTCTGATGATAAAAGTAACTGTTATAAGTGATGCTAGTGGAAAAGACACAAAAAAACTATGGGTTGAAATAATAGATCCTGAAAAACAGCAATATAGCGTCAAATATCTAAAAACGCTGAACATTCAAAAAAGTTTTTGATTGTTCAGGATTGAAGGTGCTGTTTATAAAATGGAAAAAATAACAATATTGTGCTCTAATTATTGAAATTTTTTATCGACAATTCAAAGCAACAATATATGCAACTGTTGTTTACAGTCAATTTTTTCAATATAATGTTGAATAATTTATGAAAATACTTGTAATTTACTAATAATTTGGCACGTTGCAATTTAAAGAGCATTCGTTGTTAAATAAATGTATATTTCCTGATATTGTTTTTATAAAATTCATGCTTATACGCCAGTTTTCTATTCATTACCGAGTAAAACATAAATTTCAAAAATATGTCAATTACTGACTCAAAGTACAATAAGGTCTTTCATCTAAAGCCATTTGTAGTGTTTTTTAAAAACATTCTATAAGATAGAATTTATTATTTTAAACATTTATACTGTTTCCAGTCAAGAATAATTAGTATAACTATGTATGCATATCAATTTCAAAAATTTAAACAGGTAGATAGCAGATTATTTGCACTTTGAAAAATAGTCGCCTTATGTACTCTTACATTTATGCCGAATCAGGTAACTCTAAAATGGGGTCTGGGTTTTACAGCACTAACGCATGGACATTCACTTTTATTATTGACAAAAATATAAATTATAAAATCTTTTTTTAATTGAATTTTTTTCAAGCACACTACCAAATTGCTCCATGATTATTCAATCAAAATTACATGAAGGCTGTTGGTTAACTAATAATTGAATTTTACAAATTTTATAAACCAAAAATAAGCACATTTTCCTCTAAATGCTAGCCCATTATAGAATTCCAGTTCAAAATAGAATCCAAAAGCATATCTTTATAAACAAGAAACAAATCAAGCTAAATAAAAAGATATTTTTAAAAAAAGCAATCCGAACTATAAAAGGTTTCAGGATATGGATATTCTAAGGAGAATAATTTATTCTATTTCCATATAACTTATTTTTATCTCTAAAAAGCATCTACGAAATCTCATCGAAACTGGAGCCGTGTGTCATACACGTGTAGACAATCGAGTGAGCATCGCAACTAGAAATTAGACGTTGATAGGCTGAATGCTTCCGATTGCGTGCTGACATGTTATTAGCCCCCAGAAGGGACGGCACGCACTGCCTGGAAGGAACACATCATTAGAAAATGGAAGGAAATAAGTCTACTCTTTAGATGTCACTCTTTAATCAGTAACGATTGAGATGTTGATCGTTGCATCTGAGGATTGATGTAATATAGCCACAATGCCCTTTGCACAATTTAACACTCTGTGAATGTCATATTACCTTTTCTTATTAATAACTTGTTTATTTTCCAATAATTTTGACTGGCTGTTGTTGATGTTGATGATGTCGTGTCCTTGTTTTTACGGAAATGGGATGCAATAGCTTCCGAGGGTAAAGACCCCTGAGCACCCAGAGAACAGAAATCTGACTTCTAGCTCAAATGAAGGTGACACACTCATTCTCTTGCACAATCCCTTTTTACGGGGGGCTACATTCATACATCTCATTGACAGAACACAGAACAACCATGCCCGAACCAGGTCTCGAATCCGAGGAAGACACGTTACCCCTATGACAGGACGCCGGCTACTGGCTGTTGTAATTTTTTTCATATACAATCTATACACATATATATGAGATAATATGATGAGATATAATGTCATATATATGAGATATAATGTCTCCTATATAATGTATTTATTAACGAAAAACAATTCTATCTTGAAACTTTGGAAAATCTTTGTTTTTCAGACTTCTTTGAATACGAATGGAGCATTTTTTTGCATTGTGAATCGCTGTTTCTTGAAAAAAATTTAACTCACTAAAACACTTTAAGCTCAATAAGTGAAATCTGGTATGTGGTCTTTATATAAAACTTCGCTGATTACTATTTAATATTGATCGAAATCCATCCATAAAAAATCGACTGTCAGAGAATAGGAGAACAGAATTTTGTAAGACATAAACAGCTAAGTAAATAAAAGCTGTCATGCAGTTTTAGAAGCAAAATTGTGGGTCAGTGTCAAAACCGATCACTCAAAGAGTTTGTTGTCTATCTGCTGTACATTTGCATACATGTTAAGGTTGTTACTTAAAAGCATAATGATTTGAATAATCGGAATGTTACTGCAGTTTCAGTTATTTAGCCTTTGAATTTTATTTACAATCTATTAACTAAAAGACTCTGAAAATGCAAAATCGATTTGCTACTATATACACAGAAGTACAAAATGTTTATGTGTGGGACATTAAAAATAGTAAGGAGTAAGCACGGGTGACGTTCACTACTGTATTGAAGATTCACAATTTTTATGCTTAGGAAGGGAGGCAGTTGCAAAGAAGTATGCAAGAAGTTTTAGAGAGTCTTTTTCCATTCGTGAAAAAATGGAAAAGTCTCTAAACAAAGAAGTATTCTTGAAGAAACATTGTTTTGGTATGAAGTTAACAGGCAGAATGTCATAAACAAATCAACAGCCAAAACCTACTGAATAGATACATAACTAAAGTTGCAATCTTCTGGTACTTCACAAAACTAATATATAGGGGACAGAAGTTGACTTACATTTGCGCTTGAAGAATCCTGGCACAACTTTATGAGGCGGGTAGTATCGAGCCTGCAGTGTGAGAACACTCTAGTTACTTTGAGGGAAAAAACAACAGAACAGAGACCTAAAATCTCCAAAACAATGTTTCCTAAAAGAAAGTAAAGAAATAAAATCTCTTATCTATCCTCCGAGGATTTTTTCGTGATGATACGAGAGACAAAACCAACCCACGCGCTTATATAGCCTTTCCCCCCCTAACAAACTCCTAGAGGAGGACAACCCTAGGAGTTGAGGGGGGAGGGCATATTAATGTCTGATTTTGATCTACAACCTATTGAAACGAAAGAGCCAAAAGTAACAATTTACAAAAGTTGCCAGTTTTAAAAGAGCCACTAAAATTCTTCGATTTAATATTATAGAATTTGCTTATATACATTGGATTTTTGGTTTAAAATAAACGGCTTTACATACGGAATAATCTTTATAAGTATAAAAACATAAATATGGATAGTTACATCAAGGGAAACATTGGCTTTGCAAGTCTGTTGAAAGTTTGATTAAATCAGGCCTATAACTTGTTGTTTTAAGTTTCAAGCACGACTCCAGATTTTTATTTGTTAGTTGACTTCTAAATTTACTTTTTGTTAAGTTCGTGCAAGAGAATGTTTGCTCACACGAATATGTTGACCCGAAGATCGTCAGAATTCCATATGCCAATTTCTTCAACTCACAGCGGCATTCTGGAAAACTATTTTATGCGTTGAATATGAAGGCCTCAAGTCGCAGAATTTCAGAGCTGTCTACTTGTACTGCGCGATGTGCATGCCTTTCTGGACTTCCAACACTTCCGCTCTTGAGTTATGTGATCTTATGAAGATCTGAATATTTGGTTTTCAGATCTAGCGATGCATTTGAAGCGATCGAGCATCGATTCCAAATGGTTCAAAGTTGATCTCCTTTGTATTTGTGTTGAGAGATTTATTGTGAAAGCGAGAGTAATTTTGTTTTCCTCGAATCTCTCTGCGAATAGATATTTTATGTTTTTTAAAATTATGCTGAAGTAATTCGTGTTAATAATTGCATTGTTCACAGCGATACTGCTTCACATTTTAAAATGAAGTAATTTACCGCTCTTCATGTCTTCAACAAAAAGATTCTTTGAAACAAATTACTTCTTCAAGCAAGGCTTAGGCTGTATTGCCGTTTCCTTTTGGTTAATAATAATTAACGACTATGTTGATAGAAGTTTTGAAAGATTAAATACTTGAAAAGATATATTCTTATTTTTTAAGGGTTTGATAATGAATTATTAATTTTTAGTATGGAGCCGCAACATTACATCAAAAGAGCCGCAGATTGCCGACCCCTGTCCTAGACTGCAGTGTTTGAAAATTTGGTGATAAGAAGGGCGGTTCTCGGAAAAACTTCTCTCTTTCGTCCGTAGTGAAGTTCGACTTTTTGATTAAAAGGGAATGTGGTGATGAAGGATACCAAGAATGAGATAAGATGGAAGATTATTTAATTTTTCGAGTTTAAACAGACTACTGAGAATAAGGATATAATGTAATCAACAGTTGAATCAAAAAAGAAGTTCAGTAAGAAATAGAAAATTGTGATGTACAATTAAGGAGGAAAATACAAGTCAAGATCCTCTTACGTAAGTCCTTTCACGCAAGACACGCCTTCGAAGCAAATTCTAGACTTAAAAATTGATTCAAAGAAACTGGAAACTTCTTTTTTCAGACGCAATTATTAGAGAATCGATGGCATAGAAGTACATATAAGTGGTAGAAGTACTCAAATTTTAAAATTGGGTGAACAGACAAAAATAACTCCAAAAAAGAGATTTTTGGACTTAAACTCGAATAATCTTTAAAATCACGAAGTCGATTGTTTTCTCAGCATTTAAAATACAGGGTTGTTATAATTAAAGTTTCATTTTGAAATGGTCATAAAAGGAAAACTCCTGGACCAAATGTTATCAAACTTGGGAATAGATTGAAAGGAAACCATGAAAACATCTTTTTCATCCAAAAAAGCTCAAAAATTCACCACCTGGAATAAAATGGCGCTGTATCCAATATTGGTAAAGAAAATCATACATGAAGACATCGGTTTAAAACAGTGATGGGGAAACTACGGCCCGCGGGCCAAGTCCGGCCGGCGGAAAGGTTTAATCCGGCCCGTTTAAGAATGCCGTCGTGAGAATGTTTGAACGCATTCTTACTTCGTAATGTGACGACCCGCATAAAAACTACCTGCGGTGATATTCAAAACACAATAGTATTCTGGACAAATCCATCCGACCCAAACAGCTGACTCCTCTTCGCTCGAAACTTCCAGACACTCTTGAATTTTCGATTCATTGTTCTGTTTTTCCGAAAGAACCGCAAAACTCCAATTCCCGAACAATCCTTGCAGGTAGGTATAAATACAAGCGAGGTCGCCCGAAGATCAGTTAGTTTGCGACTTAGTCAGTCATCTGCAACGACCCGCTGTGACTCGAGTAATTGTTTGTAAGTTGATGCAAAATTTCAACTTGAGTTAATAGAACTGAACTGTAATACTCTCCTGAAACAAACTTTTCATACAGTACCGTTACTAGAATTTTATAAAAATTTAAGTCCAGATAATTTCTCAAATCTAATTACTCATGCAATGAAGATAATGACAATGTTCGGCTCATCTTATATATGCGGACAAATCTTTTCAACAATGAAGCTTAGGAAAACTTCTTTAAGAAACAGAATTACAGATGAGCACCTTTCATCAGTTTTAAGAATTTCTGCTCGCTAATGGAACCGGACTATGATGAAATTTTGATAAAACAGTCTCAATTTCATTTTTCTCATGCACCATCAACCAGTAATGACACCAGAAAATAAAGTGATAATACTTCCCATCAAAAACTACACTAAATTCATCTTATATTTTGTACTTATAATTTCCTTACCTTTTGCTTTTTTGCTATTAAAATAATAAGTGTATGTAATAATATATGTATATGTTTATAGAACACATAAGTTTTTTAACGATTAAGCATTATTCTTTGGCCCGCTACGATCGTCTAGTTATTACAAATGGCCCGTCTTAAAAAAAGTTTCCCCACCACTGGTTTAAAATATGTCTAATCATTTCTGAAACGCTTTACAAAGCAAGTTCAGTGTATTATAACTCAAAAACACTGTTTAAGGTGATAATGTAAATAATTTGGCGGAACTGAAAGAAGTGATAAACCGGCATGTACGTAACTTTCTTCCTGATATTCTAAGAGCTACTGTTGTGTATGCAGTTATGTGATTTAACTTGCTTTCATAAAATGGTTAATACTACATTGAACAAGTCTTTGTAACCCATTTCGAAAACGATTAGACATATTTTAAACCAATGTCTTGATGTCATATTTTGCTTACCAATGTTGCATACTGCATCATTTCATCCCTGGTGGTGAGTTTTTGATTTTTTTTGGCCGAAAAGAAATTTCCATGACCTCCTTTAACTCTTACCAAGTTAGATAACAATTTGTCCAGGATTTTTCCTTTTACAACCATTTCAAAATGGACTTTAATTATAACCACCCGGTAATTTCTCTTGTCTTAATATGTATAGAAAAAGTAGTCGTTCTGTTTACAGCTGCAGGAATATGCATTCATTCATAACGATAAAACAAGAAAGAATATCAAGATTTTGGCAACCAAAATGTTTTTTGAAGAATGAACCCCTTTTAATTATATAATCATGTTAGTTTTCTACTAAAAATTCATTCAGTTTATTAGCATATACCGCATAGAAAATGACTCCTTTAAAATCAACTTTAAAGATTCATTATAACTTTAATTGATTTGTTATAAGCTTATTTTATATTTGAAAGCTAAAACGCATATCTGTTCATTGCGTTTGAGCAGTTAGAACTTACAGTTCGATGGTAAACAAAAATTGTGACAATCGATAACTGGAAATCGAATTGCCTGCGTACCACCAATTGTCTTCTGCGAATACTCAATTTCTTTTCTTCTTCTTTCCAATTCGATGATTATGCATCAACTTTCTGTTTAATATCAGCATCCCTTGAAGCTATCTTAAAGTTCCCGCGCAAAGCGATTCCGATATTTCCAAGAATCGATATTTCTTTACGGATACAGGATGAGCGTGCATGAGAATATGCTTAATGAGAACTGATGACATATATATATCGTTCCTATCAAAATAAAGCAAATATCGAAGGCTTTTTTTTCTATTCAATTAGAATTTATATCTTAAAAAAAATGACGAGTTTCCTTGACGGACCTACTGTTCTATAATTAATTATATTAAGTTATAAGATACATTGAACCCGGACTTATGTGTTTAATCATCCGTTTTAATGAAATGATTCATCAGTTTTAGTGACAAGTATTTAACTTGCATGAACTGGTAAAATTTTTTAAATCAAATTAACCTTGTAAGTACTTGTAAGTATTTGATGGTTTGAGGAGGCCAATTGATAGTGGGAAAAACTGTAATTATTTCTGCTACAATGATGGTATCGTCTTGATCCTGTTTGTTATATGACGTAAAAGAAATTTATTGAATAACGATTAAGAAATGAGACCACCAGACATTTTCCAGTGTGAATTTCGGCACTAGAATATGAAGACTAGTAGAAATCCCACCTCACAATATTTCAAATTATCAAGCGTTAAAATTTTGAAGGTATTTATTTGCAACATCATTCGACGCTAGCTTTAGTTTCGTCATGCCAACCAACTTCGGTAAACTATATTTATTCACAATAGAAATTATTGTTTTAAATTTCAACAATAAGCATGGAGCATTCGTTAGTAAAGCCTGTAAATTGGCGGAATAAGATCAGTTGTTAGGACAATTAATTCATCAATTTCATGATAGTAGGCAGCAGTGATTGTTGATGATGTATCTAGAGCTCAAGAGTTTCCATATGAAATAAACAATTTCGTACAGTAATTTCAAATACTGGATAGCTTTGTCGTAGTTTATTTTCCTCATTATAAATATACATCAAAGCCCTATTTTTGAAATTTATCTCAAAAATGGAAGATAAAGTGGTCAGGCGTCTATTGATAACATATCTACTAGTCATGTGCTCTCATGAGAAATAAAAATTTAGGCAACAATTACAGTGGTTGTGGTTTAGGAACTCTGTCCACGATTTTTCCCCATAGAAAATGTGTATATTCAAACATAATATTTTTTTTAAAAAAATTATTTCAAAATTAATTCCCGCATTCAAACATTTGTAGAGGACAGGACAATTGCTTACAAATCTAAAAGTCATGAGTTTTCATACGAAACAAAAAATTATCAAAAAGGGAACACAGGTCTACCGAACTTCTTTAATTTCCCTTATTTTTGAAAATAAGGATAAATAGAGACCATTCGCATTCACAAAAACGTAAAGAACAGAAGGTCAATTTAATTTTGGAATCTAATGCGGTTCGGTTCTTTATAGTATTATTGCTCAGTGCAATATAAAACATGAATGTAACAACGACATGCTGTATGAAATGCAAAATTATGTTTATCAAATGCATTGCATTTCTATCGAATTAATTTAGTGCTCATTAACCTATAAAACTCATTTTTTTCTATCCCGAAATGAGTAAAAACCAGTTTTCTTCGTTATTTGATTGCCTTGATTTTTTATTTGGCTTGATTTTTGTGAAAATTCAAAGGCTGTTTGTGCAATAATACTCCTAAATTTTTTTAATATTTATTCTATTCCTGTTCAGTTTTCAACTCTCGAAGAGAACAGACATTCGTGACACAAAGGGTAAAGTGTATTTATTATCTGCAGAACTGCAGAATTCTCGGATTTTTTTAAATGCACAAATCCACAATTTATTGAAATTTGCTTGAATATTTAAATCCATTGACAATCGAACTTTTTTTCAATTTGAAATGAAGCCAGGAACCTCTAGAAGCTGGGTTTCTTTGTTTTTCCCATTTACATACACGCCGGATGGAGGTAACCTCGTAATTGTCTAAAATTTCAAAGCGAGATTTTGACGAATCTCAACGTTTTAATTCTCGCTTTCGAAAAATGCATTTTTGGCATTATGTCTATCTGTCTGTCTGTGAAAACAATCACTCAAAAACGCTTTAAACTAGATGGATTAAATTGTGGAGTTCTGACCAAATTTGTAACTTTCTTATACAAAATCCATTCACATGAAATCTGCCAGTGTTTGAATGCTTCGATAGTTACAAAATGCAAGTAGATAATAATATAAGGTATTAGCCTCTAAAACAAAGAATATTATGAAATTTTGTATAAATCTGATAAAAAATAGATTATTTGTGATTTTTTTTCTTGGGGTAAAGAGCCTGATTAAAAAGCACCGATTCTCAAGATACAAATAAGTACAGCGACAAAGTCAAACAAAAAGTACAAAGTACATTTACTTCATTGTGAGAATGTAGTATAAATGGATGGTTTCACAAGAAGATAATTTTGAAAGAAATGTCAAAATGAATTGGCTGCAATCAGAATAATTCCTCCGTAATAAAAATTAGTCACAAACAATTGAACTCATTTCAAAGAATAAAAATGGGGCACATGTGTGCCACTAAGTAATGTGTGATTAACAGTTACGTTGCATTATTTTCCACATTACATCAAACGAACTGCTGCAGACATGTCTTTAAGTCTTCTAGTGATTGACATGGTGTTTTATACAATAGAACCAATGAAAAATATGCAGTGCAAGAAATTAAATTCTCCAACAGAATATGAAACAGAAAATAAGCAATTATTTCAATCATAAAAGAATTGCTATTATTACGAACAACAGTTTCACTAAACCCAACGAACTCAAAATTTCAAACAGCGAATCATTGTAAACTTATCATTTGATTGTGAAATGAATTGATCCGGTAAAAAAATCTTTAGCCATAGTTTTTACTATCCAAAAGGAAGAAACTAAAGAAAAAATTTTATTGCCAACTTAGTATCTTCCTTGTTCAAAGTACGAGGATATAGAGTTGCGTAAGAAATAAAGCAGTCGAATAAATTTATTCTGATGGAAGAGTATGTTTCGGTCTTGAACAAGTATCCAAATGAAATTGACTAAAGTACTTAAGTGCGTGACAGCGTTCATCAACAACTGACTCGATAGAAATGCTTCTTCCTTTAGGAGAACACGAATAATACTTCACTTTCTCAGATTTTTCCCCAAGAAACATTTGCTCTGAGATAGCCCAGAAATTAATTTGACGAAAACGGGGGTATTCAAAGGGCATTTAAGGATAACTTTTCGCTGAATTGCAGTTTTTCTTTTTTATTTAATTCATCGTTACAAAACACGCACTGGAAGTTACTAGTTCAATGACTGGTAGTGGATGA
Source organism: Argiope trifasciata (assembly GCA_026543055.1). NCBI lineage: Eukaryota > Metazoa > Arthropoda > Arachnida > Araneae > Araneidae > Argiope > Argiope trifasciata. The sequence continues at coordinate 172,693 of JAPMOQ010052972.1, read as the reverse complement.
AAAATTAATTTTAATCAGCAATAGTATTCAGAATTTTTTAAAGTAAAAAACAGTAATTTTTTGATAAATATCAGGATTTATATTTTAAAAGGAAATAAAATTCAAAAACGAAATATTTGCTGGCTTCTATAGTTTTTTTAAATCTTCTGGTTTGCATCTCTATTTTAAAATCCTGTCGTTGAATTCATAAATAATTTATACATTTTATTCATGTTTCTCCGCTGTTAGTTTATACTTAATGAAGTCAATCAATCAGTCAATAGAGCCACAAATAGCTTCTATCAATCATCTTATGTCTTGTTTCTTTGCCAATAAGGAAGGAGTGCCAGAAATGAGAAGACGTGGAATAAATCTAAGAATACACGATTTCCTGTTGTACTTAGAGATATGGTATATAGTAAATGAAGATTGTGTTTCCTCCATTTTCGATAACAGGAATGTTTCCTAACAGAGGATTCTGTTCAGAAGTTGGTAATAACTTTTCATGAATCATATGATGATCATGATGTCGTGTCCGTGTTTCCACAGAAAGGAGGTGCAGGAGCTTCTGAGGGTAAATACCCCTGAGCACCCATAGGGCAGAAGTCTGACTTCTAGCTCAAATGAAGATGACACACACATTCGCTTGCACAACCCCCTTTTTACAGGGGGGGGATCACATTCATACATCTCACAGATAGAACACAAAACAACCATGCCCGAACCGGGACCCGAATCCGGGACTCCCAGATCACGGGAAAGACGCGCTACCCCAATGCCAGTACACCGGCAATCTTATAACATCACAAATATATGATTCATGAAAAGTTAACACATATGAACGACTCATTTCATAGTTCTATTTCACTATTCCCCGAGAAGGACACCGCGATTACTTGGATGAGAATTTGATGGTTAAGTAAACGAAAGTTCACTTTTTTAGGGGAGTATAGCAATGGTGATGGAATTGTGTTAACTACACTCTCAATCATAAAACGTGTATCATTGGAACACGTTAAAGATCTGAAAGGGCCGAAATTGGAGTTCAATTCAACAATTTGTTTTCTGTCTCATTGTCTCCAAGGGAGCACTACAATTTTTTCTCATTTTGAGTGTCTCAGTAAATGAAAGATTTCTCACTTTTCTTACGAACATGGGCTTAACGGTGGGGTTAAATTAGTTCTATTTTTAATTTCTCATTTCCTGGATGAGAATTCTGTACTGAAACAAATGATGCCCTCTAAGTAACATCCCAATCATGTGGCTAATGGGATATTAACCTAAATCGATGATTCTTCTTACACTTTTATACTGCCAACAAAGGCACCACAACTAGTCACAGGTGGATGAAGTCATCGAATAAGTAATTGAACTCTCTCTTTTCTTGAGGATATAGTAATGGCAGTGAGATTGTATAGATCTTTTAAATGTTTCAGTTTCCTTTGATGAAGTCCTATGCTTGAACAGAAAATAATGTCATTAACTATATTTCCAATTATATTGTCATGAATATTTAAATAAACGCACCGTCAACTTAAACTAACAAACAAGTTTATTGAAAGCAGAAAGTACTAGAAAGTAGCGACGTGCAACTTTTCAAGGTCGAAAAGTTGCCTACTACTAGTGGGTTTTAGCTTTTATACACGAACAGAATATTCGGGGAACAATTAATTTACATAACAAATAAAGGTCTGGAAAGTTATAGAATATAAGGAAACAAAGAATATAACAGTCTTAGCGAGACAGTCTTGTATATAACAGTCTTAGCGAGCATCGAACCCGTTGGATCGTGTGCTTTGACCATTCTAATTCTGTACCATTCTGGCCACTAAGCTTGTGATAGGTTTTCTTTATGAGGCAATATGACTGAGAGAATATTAATTTAGGTGAATTATTCAGCATTCACTATTTCATTGTCCTTTAAGAGGTCCTGCGAATGTGTGAATAATAAGTCATCGGCTAAGTAAGTGGGTTCTCTCTTCTCCTGTGGATATAAATAGCCATTAAGTAAAAAGTCAATGCCCTGCCACTGCGGTCGGCCATTAGAAATCAGGTTCTAAGGCAAGACGAGAGTCAGACATTTATACAATAGTCATTCTCGAATTCGTATTCAATTTATGAACTTTCCTGTAGCACCTCGATTTTCAGGATGATACACTAATATTAAAATTAAAATTTTGAGCGTTATTTGCATTTAACCTTTGTTCAAGATACCGCAGTTGTCTGCCAGGAAGTTAAATGTCAAAACACTTCATTATTTTTTAATGGTTTATGTGAATATGAAATTAAGCAATAGTTATATTTGTCAAATTTAGAAAAAAAAGTTGGATAACTCAAAAAAAAAACTTTTTTTATTATTATATTATCGTAATTATAAAGGAGTTTTTCAAATTTTATTCTGAAAGTAAAGTCATTCGTGATAATTTCTAAATTGTAATTTTAATCATATACATAATATTTTAATAAAAACGGTAGGAATATATTCTTTTGATTTTTTATTTCAGGGTTGAATTACTTCATTGTATTGTTTTTAGATCTTAAACCTTCAAAATGAGCTTTCACTTTTAGGTTTTTGATAAATAAATGATAATGTTCGATTTTTCAATGCACTAATAAAAATATATATTTAAAATTTTCTAATTTTTGCTTTTTTTAAACATTTAATATAATTCATAATTCATTACCATAGATATCACGGAATTTTGTAATCAACTTTTTTCCAATTTTACCTCTTGATGGCATCTGGAACATTTAATCAAAACTTAATTAGAACTTATCACTATCAAGTTTTGAAAATAATGAAGTAGTGAATTGTCAGTAAGAACATGCTGCAACTCTAAATTGAGGTGGAATGTAAAGTATTATGATCTGTGCAGGAAACAACAGGATTTATTTTTCAGGAACATTTCTTTAACAACCACATTCACACACTGAACAAAGACAAGACATTCACGCGCGCAGCTTGACAGTACAGTATCACATCTCATTCTCATTACACCCGTATTGCACAATGTATTATGGGATATGCTATCAGGCATCGTCATCTAGTATCCGAAAGAGAAGATAAGAGTCATGAAACTACTATTAAGAATACTGTTACTACTATTATTAAGAATACTATTACTACTATTATTAAGAATACTATTACTACTTATTATTATTACTACTATTATTGGTATATTAAGAAGTGATTCAAAAATCAATAATAATAAATCTTCTCATAAAGAAAAAAATTTAGAGCGTTAAAATAAGTAACATAGAAGCCCCCCCCCCTCCCATCATTTTATGTTCTTCAAAATTGAAATTATTATTTTAAGCACATTAATATATTTATAAAATATTTATTTGAAGTTTCATATTACGCTTTAGAAACTTTTAGAGTTAGGAGTTATTTTGAGCAAGACGGTGGCAGAAACATTAATTAACGAATCAACACATTTTGACTTTCAACCTTTGAATTTGTATGGATGCGACAGTTAAAGGGTTTTAACTTTTCTTTTAATTGCCTGCAGGAAAAAAAAATTAGCAAGTTTCTAGAATCCCTTGCAGCAATTTAGAGAGGGAAATAAAAACAACCAAAAGCATTCACCAAAATGGTAATTTTAATGAGTTTTCGGATTTTTATAAAAATAGAATTTCAAATTTTTTGTACTACATGAAATAAGCTTGTATGACTGGTTTTTAAAAATTTCTCATAAAACTTCCTGATTCATTCAAAACATTATTTTATTAAATTTTGTTAAAAAATACTGCTTACCTATTCGTAACGAGAGCAATTTTCTTAAGAAATCGCTGATGCTTTTTAAATAATTTATATTGTGACTTTTTTGATGTAGTCGTTATTATGAAAGTTTTGAGAAAGTAGGTTGCACAATATATCATTTTGAATTAGATTATATTACAGAAAAAAATACGAATAAATGGTGACCACAAACTGGTTACTCTAACCCAGAGGTTCCCAACCTTTTTTGAACTAGCGCCCCCTTTTCTAATGAATATTTCAATATCGCCCCCCTACCACTCCGGATAAGTACGAGAGCACATAATGCATGGTAAAAACAAGAATTAAAAAAAAATTCTAATGGATAGAATATTGTTGGAATTGAAACGCTACTGAATTTCTTCTTTATTTAAAAAAAGAGAAATAAAAATTTTAGCTTACCTGTCATAAGGACAGGCAGGTGTTTTGATGATGCGAGTTAATCCATAATAAACTAAATAAATAATTTCTAAATAAATAAATTGACAGTTTCAGAGACCCATCAAAACACATACTTAATTATATTAAAAAGTATTTTTATTAAAATTTAAGGACATCAAATTTCTAACTTAACTAATGAGAAGGTTAAATTTGATGCATTTTAAGGAACTTATTAATACCAGGCTCGATTTCACTTAAAAACAATCGTAAGTGACCGCGTTCAGTAATATGGAGTCGATTTCTCTTTTTCGTTACAAATGTTGCCTCAGCACTCAATCCACGTTCTACTAAATATGAAGAGGGGAATGCTATCAGAAGTCGTTGAACAATCGACCATAATCCTGAATGCATATGCGAAATAGACTTCTGTAGCCAAAATTCTTGAATTTAATTTTTAGATCCTCATTTGTCGTCAGTTCAATTAGTTCTTTTTCTAACTGAGATGATCTTGTTGTGTTGACATTGGAAAATGATCCAAATCCCAATCTGGTCTGTCCATGCTTAAAATGACCTAGAACCTCTCCTTGAAGTTATTGTACACTATATTTGGTTAATCCTCTAACGTGTACCTTATCACGTAATCTAGTGCTTTATCAACGCCCCCTAATTTTCTATGGGTCTTTTACCGCCTCCCTGAAAGCTTCAAACGCCCACGTTGAGAACCTATGCTCTAACCCACCGAAAACCACGGAAAAATCTGACTGACCGGACCGCTGCAACAGCTACTCTGGTGGGAACTGTGGTTGAGTTTTAAAGGCCATCAAAGGCCACTGAAAAACCTTTATATAAGGCCATAAAGATGGCGAGAACCAATAACTAAACCAGAAGCTCCTCATTCTCAATTACGAGGTGTCCCATCCCCGATACTGAATAAATAGTAAATAAATATTTAGAAAAATGATGTAAATTATATGTAAAAATCTACATACCTATTTTAAATTATAATACTTCTTTTCTTCTCAACAGTTTCATTCGTTTGACCATCATGAATGAAATTGCAGAGAAGACGTCATTATCATAAAACGTTTTATTAAAAATATGGTCAAACCTTCTAAACCAGCAACTGTCATTAAAAGTGAATCTCATATGGAGTAAAATAAAATGTAAAAATGTCACTCTCTTAGAAAGCGTTGTTTCGAAGAACGACCTGTGAGGAGAAACCATGATATGACATACTGCATTTGCTCGTATCAGTCTGTGTTAAAAGTTTGTATGAATAAAATCCTTACATCTACAAAGAAGAAATGTTGGCTTTTTTTTCGCAGAACAGACGGTGAGAAGAATCCATGACGTGACTGGATTGGCTTGTATTAATCTGTGTTAAACGTTTGCATGAAGAAAACTCATATTTATATAAAGATTTTGGCAGGATAGCGTTGTCGATCGTGACTCTTTGCGGTTTGAATGAGAGTCTTCGAAGCCTCGATAGACAAGATTTTGTCTCTGGTTAAGATTAAGAGTGGCCAGAACTAACGAAAAGCCTATACAGCTGCATTCTCAACCAAAGACTGCGTGAATATTTGATATGACAGAACGAAATAATCGATTCAAAAAATCAACCACCTTTGTTTGAAATAAGAAAGACGCTGAAATCAGGAACAATTATTGCCTCATAGATTGAAAGTCATCGCTCTAATAAAGCAGAAACTTTTTGTTGGAAATTCTTTTTACGATATTGGTCTGTCTCGTTGTCATGAAATTTGAAGAAAAACTTATTAAGAAGATTATTTAAGAGGTCAAACTTAGAAACCATCAGACAATTTTCTTGTAAATAAAAAGCATACATTATCGATACTTATAATAAAGCTCAATATGTGTGTGTTGGGCGAGACCGATAGACCTACAGCTATCAAATTTGTTACATGTAAGCTTAGAGGTCGGGAATGTGCACCTTGGAACCTTTTTTTTTTTTTTTTTGAATTGTTAATCAGAATCTGAATTGCTTAAAAATTAAGCGAAATTTTCACATTTTCCGCTGTAACTTCCGAAAATATTAACACATACATGATTTTTACATCAAATTAAAGATTAAAAAAATAGCTTTCTAATGGTATTAGCTTTTAACATATAACTTAAGTTTTTTATTTTTAACTAATTTTTAAAGAAATATTTTAACTATATTTTTCCAACAATATATTTCGGGCAAACAATGAAAATTAATCTTCACAAGCTCGTTACGAGTGAAAAAGAAAACATTATCTTTTATCAATATTGTTCCGTATTTGTAACCGCCTTTGGCGGAGTAGCATCGTCCCTTGGCGCATTCTATAACTACTCCAGCCTGGCAACCATGTAACCCGACAGAACAGTTCTTAAACTGTTACGCTACGCACGCAAAAATAAAACGCTGTTATACAGTCCACTTTTTCTTTTCATCTACCAACGCACCCACGCACAAATATGTTGCCATCAGATTTACAAAAACTCATATCAAAAAATTAATTATAATTGCAAATTAACAAATAAAAATGTAATTTTTTAACACATATCTCCAAAAAGTAAAATAAATTTAAAATCTGTTTTTTTCTAAAAAGAAAATGTAAAGAAATTTTGTTGCTACATTTACAATATTATCTATACTTATAATAAAGCTCAATGTGTGTGTGTGTTGGCGCTCTACAGACCAGACCGTTGGACCTACATCTACCAAATTTGGTACATGTATACCTTGGAGGTCGGGAATGTACACCTTGGAGCCCTTTTTTCGAATTTTTAATTAGAATTTGAATTAATTAAAATTTAAGCGAAATTTCAACGATTTTCCGCTATAACTTCCGAAAATATTATCGCACAAACATGATTTTTACATCAATTTAAAGATTAAAAAATTAGCTTTCTAATGGTATCAGTGTTTTAATGTATAACTTAAGTTTCTATTTTTAACGAATTTCTAAAGAAATATTTTAACCATGTTTTACAACAATATATTTCGGACAAAACAATAAAATTTAATCTGCACGAGCAGGTCAAGGGGGAAAAATTAGGTTTTATCAGCGTGTTGCCATCCTATTGACGGAAGTTCAAACTAAAAAAAAAACTATCATTACAAATTAAATCTAAAGAAATGCAACTTTTAGCACGTGACTGGATAAAATAAGAGAAATATAATATGTGACATTTTCTAAAATAAATAATGAACGAGCAAAGGGAAAAAATAGCTTTTATTAGCTCTGTTGAAATCATACTGACAGAAGTTCAAATTAAAAAATAAATTAACTATGACTGCAAATTTAATCGAAAAAAATGTAACATTCACAACGTGATTGGATGAAATTAAATAAATATTAAATGTTATGTTTTCTAAAAAAGGAATACAAGACAAAGGTTTCTATGATCGTTTGCAACATCTATATCATTAATTTAGTAAATCAGTGTTACGATACTTTCGAAGTTTAAGTATCTCTGGCAGAGAAATTATAAATAGAGCAAGGCACATAAGTATTTAATTGAAAATTTTAGACCCCATTACTCTTGGCGAACCAGCTGGTCGCCAAAGGCGTCTAGTTATTTAAATAAATCAGCGTTATTTAAGACAAACAGGGTTATATATATATATATATATATATATATATATACATACACATTTCAAGGTCCAACAGCTAATGTGTAAAACTTTAATAATAGAAATGCAACTATAAAAAGTGTCTAAATGAAGTAAATAACTACATATTATGAAATATGAGTGTATAAATGCTTTAAAAAGAGGAGAATGTTTAGCTTTTAAATAAAAAGTTATAAATTTCAATCAATTGAGTCTCTAAAACTGACCGATTTATAAATATTTGATCACTATTCAATAAAAATGGGTAATTTTAAAGCACTTTATCGATCATTCCAAGAATGGTACACCAATCAAAGTCCAGGATTACTCAAGACTGACTGGCCTAAGAATGAAAATGTTGAATGTTCAAAACATTTCTATTCAAAGCTTCATAAGTCTCGTAAAAGTTCATAAGTTCTTCATTCAAAGCTCGGTCAAATTTGATAGCAGAAGATGCTTGGTTTCGGTTGAAAAAAAATGTGTTTATATCAATTTGCACTTTAAACATTTCAACTTTAATTTATTAAAATTTTGCGAGAGCTAACAGGTAATTAGAGATATACAGTATATTGGGAGCTTAAGGCCTTTATAGCTGCATGATTGAATTAAAGACTGCCAAAAGTTTGATGAAGTAGCTATTAAAACACAAGTTACATAAATTATTTAATTGACAATGACGTTACATAAAGTATTTAATTGATAATGACGGTACATAAATTATTTAACTGATAATTTTATATAACAGTAAGATACCAACTGGTATCCAAAGGCGGTTAGTTATAAATACAACCCATATCAGAATATCGCAAATGATGTACATATTTTATCATGTATCATTTTTATGATGTATATATTTTGTCAAGATATTTATATTTTTTTATCATACAATCCTTAAATGTCAATTAGTATCCAAATATTTTCTAAAAGCTCTCTCTCTTCATGACATTTTTTAATTAAAAAAAAAAACTGCTAATTTTTTTGAAAAACCAATTTATAGTTAATTCAATAATTTCCTAACGAATTATCTGATGCCAATTAATTAAGGAATGTTTTAATGATGTATTTTACAAATATTTCTGTGAATTTAAACAAGGCAAAAAGGCTCCTTTTCTTTCAATCAGAGAGGCAGATTTCTCTTTTAGTGAATTAATTCCATACATAAATTATATCACATGTATGTATTCAGGTATTTGTATGCAGATATAGAAGAAACCACAAATTTTCTTTCTCTATTTTTAAATTAAAGATTTCATTATTTTTCTAGACCTGGGAATTGCTGAAAACCAATTTTCTATTTAGTTGTTCAGTAGTAATAACATGTCATGCAATACATGACTTCTAATTAAATACAAATCGTTACATTAAAATTCATAAAATATGCTATTGTTTTTCAATTAAACTTTAATGTTTCATTTCTGTTGCTTACTATTTCCTCTCTTCTTGGTCAAAAACGATGAAGGAAAGAATGCTCATTTTTTCCCAATTATAACCTAAGATGAAAAAGGCAGTTTCTTAATCTTTTTTCTACACTTTCGATCAGTTAGACTAAATTTAACTGTCTATAGAAACTGTAATTGCTAATTAAACTCACAATAAATGTTTATACATTTAATTATATAATTCATTTAAATGTTAACACCTCTTTTTGTCACTAAGAAAATCGAAATTTGAAAATTGTTATGTAGCATCTATCGAATTTGTATTATTATTGAACAGGATCTTTTAAACAATCGCATTTATTATTGTTGCTTATAAAATGCCATTGTTTAAAGGCTCAACAGAACTATAGGATATAAATAATGCCTTCATACATTGTTGTTATCTGCTTAAATTCATTTACTGTCTAGCAACCGATCTTTGTGCGTTTTTGCATCTCTGAGCAATGCTTAGTGTCGTTTTGGATCATTTCAATGAGGCTATGACCTTTTTTGGAATGATTGCCTTCTTGGCTTTTTGGGAAATGATAAAAACTTTCCTATCTCCCTTGCTACCAACTTTTTGGTATATTGGATCTGAATCTGTTTTGGAACTGAATGTGGAGATACCATCACCTCATCCAATAAGGAGAGTTGCAGTAGTGCACTCTTACGCTGTTTACAGATTTTGCCAGGCTTTTAGCCTTACTGGCAGAAATGGCACCAACTAAAGTCTAAAAAACCACTGCTCCGATTGTAAAATCACGTATGATATACGCAATGTGCTGCGCATTAGATTTGCCAGCACAGTTGGCTCCCTTTGGAACACCAGTGGTCGAATCCTATGCTGTTTATCAGTTATGTCTAGACTTGGACTTGCCTGCAGAATACCGGCAATAGAAGGGAGCAGCTTAATAACTAAACTACTGACAGCCACTCAATATTTTTGACTGCTTTTAACATCCTGATGCAGTTTCAAAGAATGCCTTTACTAATAAATGGCACTTTTGACTGCCTACAACACCCAAATGCAATTTTTTAAAAAAAGGCTTTACTATCAGATGCAACTTTTGACTGAATTCAAACATCCAGATGCAGTAAAAAAGAATGCCCTTTTTTTTACCAGATGTACTTTTGGCTGCCTTCAAACATCCAGATGAAGTGAATGTCTTTTTTGCCAGATGCGATTTTTTACTGCCTTCAAACATCCAGATGCAGCTTTAAAAAAAGGACTTTAGAATGCATTTTGTTACCAGATGTACTTTCGATTGCCTTCAAACATCTAAATGCAGTGAAAAGGAATTCATTTTTCTTACCAGATGCTATTTTTGACTTCCTTCAACATTCAGATACAGTTTATTAAAAGGACTTTGTAATCAAATTCAATTTTTATTTCCTTCAAATATGCAGTTACAGTTAAAAAGAATGCCTTTATCACCATAATCTAATTTTACTGCTTTCAAACATCCAGATGCAGTACAAAAGAATGTCTCTTTTACCAGATACTACTTGGACTGCCTTCAAATATCCTGATGCAGTAAAAAAGAATGCTTTTTTTTTACCAAATGCTAATTTTGACTGCCGTCAAACATCGGAATGCAGTTAAAAAGAATATCTTTTTTTTATTTTATTAAATGCTATTTTTGACTGTCTTCAAACATCCAGAGGCAATGAAAAAAGGAGGGAACTTTAGTATCAGATGCTACTTTTGACTGCCTTCAACATTCAGATGTAGTGAAAAAGAATGCCTTTATCACAATATGCTACTTTTGACTGCCTTCAAACATCCAGATGCTGTTAAAAAATGACTTTATTACCTGATGATACTTAAAATTGCTTTTGGTTTCTCAGACACTATTTGAACAAATATCGTCAGTAAACAAATGCTTCTTGAAAACTTGTTGGAAAAATATTTGGTTTTTTAAAAGACTGATATCAATTTCCAGAGGTTTTTTCAAAAACTGTTCGTCTCTTTCTAAATGGTGTTATAAAAAAAACCATTTGATGCAGAGTTAAAGGGAGGGTTGGCGGGAGGGGAACGAGAGTAGCTCACTTCCTCGTGGTGTTCTCTGGGCAACGTTGCAGTTCGTTTGAACTGCGACGGCTAAGAGGCTACTCAAACATGAAACATAAATTAAGAAATTTTTATTTTATCTGCAAAATAGCGTACATATCATTTTGTGACTTTTCATTTTTTGAAGAAATATAGATTCACGGCGTCCCAGGTTCGAGTCCTGGTTCGGGCATGGTTTTTATTCAGTGTTGTATCTGTAAATAGTGAGAATGTGCCCCCCTGTAAAAAGGGGTTGTGCAGGCGAATGCGAATCATGAAGCAACTATGTAGTACTCTTGGCCCTATAATAAACATAAAAACCCCTAAATCACTATAATAAATTTGTTTCAAAATCTTCTTCCTGAACCGAACGATTGTCTTATTTTACATGGATTCCGGTGGAAAACATTGTTTCACGTTAAGCTAATTTTTCCACGTTGCAAGGAAACAAATTATGCTCATTAATCTAGGTTACACTGTATATTTTATATCTGACTATTGAATCACTCAATGTGCCGTTTTCTCGTGTACTTATATGAAGCAGGGATTTTTTTGTTTATCTTCATACAACTGTGAAGAGATTTAAAACTGTACACAGATGTAAAATTTCGATATAAATACCCCACATTAAACAGTATTTATCGCTTTAATTTTGTTTTCGAATTACCATCCTAACATGTCCATAAACAGATAAATCAATAGTTAACTTCTTAATAAACAAAATTGGGAGTTGCATTCGAATTTTTCAAATTTCGGATTTTTTTTAAAGTTATAGGAGCTTGTTTGATATAAATCTTTAGTTCTAATAATAAAACTATATTCTAGTGTATATTACAGTAATTTTCATTAAAATCAAGTATAGCCAGTCAAGCAACTAACATTAAAATTAAATATAAACGATCAAGTAATTATTCAAATAAATTTTTGCTAGATAAGTAATCTATACTTATAATAAAGCTCAATGTGTGTGTGTGTGTGCGTGTGTGTGTGTGTTGGCGCTCTACAGGCCAGACCGTTGGACCTACAGCTACCAAATTTGGTACATGTATACCTTGGAGGTCCGGAATGTGCACCTCGGAGCCCTTTTTTCGAATTTTTAATTAGAATTTGAATTAATTAAAATTTAAGCGAAATTTTGACGTTTTTCCGCTATAACTTCCGAAAATATTAGTGCACAAACATGATTTTTTTATCAATTTAAAGATAAAAAAATTAGCTTTCTAATGGTATCAGTTTTTTAAATTTATAATGTAAACTTCTATTTTTAATGAATTTTTAAAGAAATATTTTAACCATGTTTTTATCACGTGACTGGATAAAATAAAAGAATGCCGGAAGTTCAAAAAAAAATTACCATCGCAAAATAAATCTACAGAAATGGTACCTTCAGCACGTGACTGGATAAAATAAAAGAAGTATAAAATGTGATATTTTCTTTGAAAAATAAATGCAAAGCAAAGGTTTCTACAATCGTTTGCAATATCTATATCATTAACTCAATAAATCTTCTTTATTTACGGTAAACTTGGTTGAATTTTGACAGGATATGCATTGAAATCCCGACTTAATGGTATATTTATGTAATCGTTTGCAATATCTGTATCATTAATTTAATACTTTTTTCCCCTTTCTCGCTTTCTTTAAAAAAACATATTTAATATTTTGGCAACATAATCGAAATTTTTTTAAATATTTTGGAAGCATAACCGATGGTTAAAACTGACTGATTTATAAAATTAAAGAATATTATTAGGAAAAGGTGTACTTTTAGAACTTTCCGTCCGTCATCTTAAAGAAAATACTAATTTCAGGTCAATCAATGCCCAGCATTACTTCAAGGCTAATGAATATGTGATTTAATTGAAAATTTTAGAACGCTTTACTCATGGCGAACCAGCTGGTCGCCAAAGGCGGCTAGTTATTAATAAAATCAAACATTGCTAATGGATAGTTCTCCCTTCGATATTCTCTACGAACCACGATAGGTTGTATTAAATATTTAACTTTGAATCATAAAGAAAATAACGGGATTTTTAAAAAGTAATTTTTACCGGTGATTACCAAATTTGATAATTATTTAGGGTTCTGAGGATAAACCCTTTTATCTGATTAGTATATTAATATAGGCAGTAAAAAATGTCCTAAGTGATTACTGTAATTATAGTTTAATTATACAAATCTACAATTTTGGTTTGAAGAGATTATTACAATTTTACAATTATTTTGTTTGCCAAATATATTACTGTTTTGAGTCATCGTTTGCACAGGCGAACAAAATTATAAATATTTCTCTCTTTCATGGTGATAGGTCCCCCCCCTTTGAAAAAGAGAAAGATCTATAATCTATAATTTTATACACAAATATTAAAAGATTACATTTAATTTATGAAATTATAGGAGATTATATTTATGATTATTTTAGATGAGATTAGATTTATAAATATATTTTATATGAGATTATATTTATAAGGAGAGATATTTATAATTCTATTTTCATTAATAAATATAATTATAAATCCCTGTCTTTTTGTGTGAGGGGGGGGGAGGTCGAAGAAAATGCTAAACATTGAGATTTCTTGAATGATTGATAGTCAATTTATTCTGAGACGATCATAGGATCATATAGGATGGAAATCATTTTTGAAATGCATAATGTTGAAGCATAGGAACTATCTCTGTGCATGTGCGACACGAAATATTTCAATTAATCTTCTAGATATTTTCCAGTCAAATTATATTTTAAGAAGTGTAAGAGCTACTATCAAAATGGTCAATTTGATAGTAGCTCTAGAATAATTAAGAAGAAAATTAAAAATCAAAAATAATAAAAAATAAAACCATTCGTCCAATTCATGAATCGATCTTAAGATTGACGATCTCTTCGCATGTGCGAGGCATCGACAGTATAAATTTCAAATGCACTTTTAGATATTTTCCCTTCCATTTTTATATTAAGATATGCAAAAACTGGTCCAATTGATAGAACTCTAGAATAAGTAATGAGAAAAATAAAAATTCAAAATACTAAAAAAATAAAACCAATCGTCGGTTTCAAGACTAGAACTTAAACCAATAAAAAGAACTGAACACCGAAAAGGTACTCTATCAACCAAGCCACTCATTTCTCGTGCAACAGAGCAGTCTAAGATTCTTAATACCTTTAACCAAGGCTTCATATAGGATGGAAATCTTTTTTGAAATTCACAATGATAAAGCATACGGACAATCTTTGAACATAAGCGAGACATCCACACGAAAAATTTTAATTAAACTTTTAGATATTTTACAATCACATTTTATTTTAATCTGTGTGAAAATTGGTCAAATTGATAGTAACTCCAGAATAATAAAAATGTATGGCGAAAAAAAAAAGAATAAAAAATAAAATCATTCATTTGATTCAAGGCAGGAACTTAAGACCACTAAAAAGAAACGCATTTCTAAATGGCATTCTATCCACCAAGCCACGCTTTCCTCGCGCAATAAAGCAAGCTAAGATTCTTAATACCGTTAACCAAGCTAGATATTTCACAATCAAATTGTATTTTAAGAAGTGTAAAAAATGGTCGATTTGATAGTAACTTTAGAATGAGTAAGGAGAAAATTAAAAACTAAAAAATTAAAGTAATCCGTCCACTTTATGACTCGAACTTAAGACTACTACAAAGAACCATGTACCGAATCGGCACTGTATCCACCAAGCCAAGCATTCCTCGCGCAAGCCAGCAGTCTAAGATTCGTAATTGCATTAACCAAACTTCATATAGGATGAATAAATTTTTTTCAAATGTACAATGTTAAAGCATATGGACGATCACCGCATGTGCGAGACATCGACACGAAAAATTTCAATTAAATTTCTAGATACTGTCCAGACAAATTTTATTTTGCGATGTGCAAAAAATTGGTCGAATTGATAGTAACTGTAGAATAAGTAAGGAGAAAAATAAAAATAAAAAAGAATAAAAAAGAAATTCTTTCGTGCACTTCATGACTAGATCTTAAGACCCCTAAAAATAACCGGATATCGAAAAGGCCTTCTATGCACCAAGCCAAGCATTCCTCGTACCAGACATCAGTCTAAGATTCGTAATATCATTATCCAAGCTTCATATCGCATGGAATTCTTTTATAAATGCACAATGTTAAAGCATATGGACGATATTCTTCTTGCATACAGCCGACCACCCCGCCACCACTAAACGTAGCAGTATCGACAGGATTTATATGGACGATCTCCGTGCATTTGTTATACATCGACGCTAAAATTTCAAATAAACTTCTAGATTTTTCCAGTCAAATATTATTTTAAGGTGTGTAAAAATTGGTCGAATTGATAGTAACTCTAAAATAATAAAAATGTATCGAGAAAATAAAGATCACAAAGAATAAAAAATAAAATCATTCGACAGCTAGATATTTTTCAGTGAAATTTTGTTTCAGGACGTGTAAAAATTGTTCGAATTGATAATAACTCTAGAATAAGTATGGAGAAAAATAAAATTATTTTAAAAATTATTCGCCGGCTCTCAGACTCGAACTTAAGATCATTAGAAAGGACAGAATATCGAAATTGCTATCTACCCTCCAAGACATGCATTCCACGTACAAAGCTGCTGTTACTAACCAAGTTTCAAATATGATTTAAATCTGGTTTTGAATGCAAAATGTTTAAGCATATCGATGATCTTTGAGGGTGCGTGAGACATAAATACGAAAAATTTCAACTAAGATTCTAGATATTTTCCTGTAAAATTTTATTTTAAGATGTGTAAAAATTGCTCCCACTTACAGTGACTCCAGAATATTTTTTGAGAAAAATAAAAATAAGATTTTTCGTTGGTTTTCTTTTGGAACTTAAAAAGACTAAAATTAATTCTTAAATTGAGGTTGAAATGGAAGACTTTTAATAAAATTTTATTTTTATGAAAAGTCTATATACCTGTATATAATCTTAAGTTATTTTACTCCTGGTCCGAGGTTTAATTTTTCTAATTTTGAAAAAAAAATCAAGAATTATTTTAAAGTAATAAAAATTTTACCATGCCATTTACACACACCTTTTTATTTTTTTGAATGTTTGTAAGAAATTTTAATATATAATATTTAATACTTTATGATTATCTAAAAGTAAATAAATTATCTTGGGTGGGGGGACAAGCATTTCTTTGCTTAATAAACTTTTTATTTTAAAAAATATTATGTATTTCGTTCTTTTTTCTTTGAATTTTCTATCTAAAGTGTATATTAAAAATAATTTTAAAATATAAATAAAATTTGATCAACATTTATTTGGTACATTCTAATTTATAATCTATTGGAATTTATCAATGTATTGTTACACAAATCATTATAAAAGGAATTTGTCCATTTATTGTTTCATAATTGATTAGTAATATTTATTTAGTATTATATTCGTAATGCCTAAAAGATGTTTTATAATCATGCAACACAAATTCTAGAAGACTGTGGGAATTAAAATTAGCTAAACTCAATAAATACCGAAGGAAAAAATGTTATCTTATTATTAAATGATGTTACTTTTTCAAATCATAATGTTTTTATCTTTTTTTACTAACTTTTGATGACCTTGACGAAAATATTTTCTTAAAATTTATTTAACCCATGATCTATTTCAGACCGTCAAATCATCGTTAAAATGTATTACAATACTGCATATGTATTTTGTAAAAGTGTCTACAATTAATGTAATTCCCTACTTATATTACATTATACTTATTGCTCTCTCTATATAGCTATTTTTAATGTATTTTTAGAGATTAAAATAAAATTTTACCCTTTTAAATATCTCATTCCTTAAATTTCATTTTTTCATTCATAAAATCGGCAATTTGCTTTTGAAATTATTTCAAACTACTTGCCTTTGGCAACCAATAAATTCACTAGTGATTTTAGTTATATTTAAGGCAATTTAAATCTTTTAGATATAACTTCGTGTCCATGTTTCTGGCAAACTATCGGACATTAGAGCAATCTTATTGTAATTATCTTACTTAGGCTTTGCACATTCTATAGAGAAGAAATAACTTCTATTCCTTGTGCTTTCTAATCGAGAAAAGCCCCACAGCATCGTAGTGCTATCAAAATCCAAACGTCTGATTCATCTATTTTTTAAATTTCGCAGTATTTTTACTTAATTTTTTATCAATTGTGTGAACGATACAAATATTGAGCAGAATCCTTTTTCTTTAACGTTCAGCAACTTGGGAAAATATCATAAAGCTAAATATTGGATGAAACAATGAAAAATATTTAAATTCAAGACAATAATGTAATCCCAATTGTACCATTAAGCAATTTTAGTTTGAAATACTATTAGTGTCTCGTCATTAAGAATTAAGAAGTAAATAAAAATTGAATAATAAGCTTAATAGCAAGTAAAGCAAATTCTTGGAGCTTAACACTTGCACATTTTAAACTTTTGCTCTGCTTGCTTTTTAAAAAATGAGTCATTCCTTCTTCCCATCTCAGTTATAAGATTTCTTTTTCCTGTAAGACATCAGTAGTTTCATAAAGAAACTTGTTAAGCAATTAAATTCGATGAATTATATTTGAATAGAAGAAATATTTTCATTCTTAAATTCGAACGTATTAGCAATTTTAAATATAGACACGCGTTACATATCGATACAAGTTATACAAGCATTTCAATAATTGCATTATTCCGATCATAATGTAACGTCTCGATCTGTCCGGTAAAATAAAGGGAAACGTTTTAATCAAATTACTTTATTTACAGCTTTAATTTACAGAAAAAAATACTATTAATCATCTGGGTTAAATGAAAAGCTCCATGTGGAACACCGCAAGAATAGTTCCTCGAAATATTTCGGTGAAACTCACGAGAGCAGCTAACCGGCAGTCAAAGTTTCACGCTGGTACCGGGGTTAGCTCCAGGTATCCACCGAATTCCTCGGGTGGAATTTTCTCTCGAACGCTTTGCTTTCACCGATTTCTCCTACGAACCCCTTCCACCATAAAAACTCCTCGTCTTCTCTCTCTTCTTTCAACTCCACCTCTCATCCACATTGGAGCATTTGGGCTAAGGATTCTCCAATCTTCGTTCAGAAAATACTTCACTGGCCTTCAGTTGACAGCAGGAATGTTCACGGTCCACAATGTAAAGAATCCAGGCACCTATATCTGTGTCGCAGACACGATTAGTGCATGGGTGGTCCTTTATCTGGATTCACTCTAAAGGGCCAGATGTCAGATGATATGAGATGATAGGCCAGATGATAAAAGGAGGGTTCTCCACCTGTCCATCTGTAAGCAATTACACAGCCTTAAACCGTCGTCATTAAGGAGACCAGTCTGGAAAGGGCAATTATGGAACGTGTGAAAAATAAACCTCAATGGTCAGGCCGGGGAGAAGCTGAATCATTACAATAATGATGATGAAATTTAAGAATTCATGAAATTTTAAAATTGTCATATTTTTATACAATCACACGAATTATTCGTTCCTGGAAGAATATTGGGAGCTTCTTTTATTCCTTCTTTTGAAAAATATATAATCTTGATTTTCTTCAGCATCATAAATTTAAAAAGCATTCTGCATGATACATTAGAATAGCTTCGTTAAAAAGGGGAGATAAAATGTTTATTTGGACAACTACATATATTTTTTAAACATTCCGTTACAAATTCTTTTGCTTTTTTGGTATCTCAGCCTTAAAAAATCATATAATACCTAAAATTCAGATATGTTCATATTCTTTAATGTATATATTTAAAGTTAGAAAAATATAAACATAAAAAAAAGTTTACTGAATTTTCTTTCTCCTTAGTAAAATATGCTCCTTTCTAGAATAAATTCTTAAGAACTTTGTTCTGAAGCACTGATAGTGAACTACTTCTTTTTCGTATGAGCATTAGTATGTGGCGATATCTGTGGTGATACCTTAATAAGACAGATAACATCTACGGGAAAGGAGCATGCTTTTGTCCTGTGGTTATGTTATCGGCCTTCTAATTAAAAGGTCCCAGGTTCTATCCTGAGTCAGCCTCAATTCCCACAAGTATTAGGCAAATAAAACCATTTCTTATTTGTACGCTAGAAATATTTACCAGGCTCTTGTAACTTAATGCTTCCCTACATTTGTTTAAAAGGGGGCAAAAATAGGTTGACCCTCATAAATTTATGGCAGTGGGAATTTAAGTCGTAAAATCACTCGATCAACTCAACTGCGATTGGCCAGATATCTCAAGATAAAAGATTCAAGCATGTGACAAAGATTCAAGCACATAGAAGAAAAACTCCTCCTTCTCCACAGAGAAAGGTTTTTTTTCTTCTTTTCTCTGTGAGTTCAAGACAGCGTTCTTCAAATCAGTTACTTTCAATTGACGCAATTACTAGACTGAATTGAAAATATTATAACTTTTATTGCATAACTAAACCTGCTTGTAGGACGTGAGTAATACCATACCTATTATTTTACTTTTATCTTCTATTGATTATTAATTTATAGAACCATTATATTTTTTAAACATATCTAAAAAGGAGTTCTGCAAATATAAATCCTATTAAAATAGAAAAGAACATTTGCTGTATTTGAATACTTGAATGGCTTAAAAAAA
>JAPMOQ010052972.1:112223-147903 GCA_026543055.1 Argiope trifasciata | reverse complement strand
AAATAAACAAATACTATTCATAAAAATAATTTGATTTACCGCACACTTGGAGCTTTTCCACGGGCAATAAGAATTACTTACAACTGAAGCATTCATTTGTGGAATAAAATTCTTATTCCTTTATTGTATAATCGTGCTATTCGTAATACAGAGAGATATAGGAAGTCAATAACAACAACAGAATATTTTTAATTTAATTTGTAAAATTTAGAACGAATTAAAATACATTTTATACAATTGTGTATTTATTCCAGCTTATAGTTGTTTATCATTGCTTTAGCTATTTCAGGCATCTCACTTTTCCCATTTTTACGTGTAATTTCTTTGTTAAATTACAGTAGTATTTTATAGTTTTGTATCAAGTGTTTTAATTTCTCATTCAATTTTTAATTTCGACTGATTTGACTTAGCAATATCTTGCTTGTTCAACAGTAATATTCGTTTTCATATCGACATCTAGTGGCAAGTTTGATAACTAAAAGGATTTTTGACAATGAGTAATACGAAACTGTGAAAGTGATTTTTTATTTCAGTTAAGCTGGGATAGATTAGATTTTTGAAAAAAAATCAAAACATTACTCAACTTATGAATGAGAGTGAGAACTGTTGTGCTCTCTATATTTATTGAACCGACATCATTACAACAGATAGACGAAATTTCAACATGATTTTACTCAGCGCGGAATTTGTTTTCTTTTAAAATGCACTGTTTGTAGTGAAGAATAAGCTGTTCGATTTCATTTCCGAGTCGATTTTTTAGAAAAATAAAAACGAAATAAAATGGTGAGTCATAATTATAGAGTATATTTTTACCTGAAAATTTTTCATTTTTTATTTTTAGCAGTTTTATTACTGATAATATTTATTTAATGATCTCTTATTAAGTGATCGGAAAAAAAAAGAAAAAAAATTTACGGAAATTTCATTGCATTCAGTTTTCACATGTTTTTGACAGATGATTCTGAATATCTATTTAAATTATTAATAGAACTCCTTTTCTAGTTCTGTTTAAATTGTGATTATTTTTCTATCCGCCGATTTTTAATTTTAATTATCTAATTTGTGCTTTTAAGTAAAAATACAAAATAGAGAAGAGAAAAAAAGTGTTTTTTTATTGATATTTAAATTCCCATATTTTTTAATATGTTTTATAATCTCTTAATTGAATTTAAAGGATAAAATATTTTGCTGTATTTAATACAGCATTTATTTGCTGCAGACAGTTCTTTTATTTAAATATAGACACAAAATATGGTTTGAAATAATCTGTCATTTATTCCATGAAGGATTTTTAAAAGGAATGTTTTATTGTCATTAGATTTTTTTATGGATAATGTATATATATATATATATATATATATATATATGTTGTGGAAATAGATATGAATAAGACAGTTATAATGGAAAACAGAAAATTTCTATCCAGTAATTTTTGATATACTGGATGAAAATCATCATGTATTTTCAATAAAATAAATGTATGTAGAAATTTTACCATTATTTTCTTATGTTGCTTAATTTATCATGTTACTGAGTAATATGTTTTTTTAGGATAAATTTTTTAAACAAAATTTTACGTAGTCAAATTAATTTTTCTTTATAAAATCATTAAAATTATAGTTAAAACACAAAAATCAATTACAAAAAATGTAAAGACAATTTAGCTTTTAAAATTATACTTTTACCATAATACTTCTGTGCTCGAAACAGGAAGTTTAATATTATTAACTAGTATTTTGTTTTATTGAAAAGAAGTATTTTTATTTTGAATAGTTTCAGAATTTGTATATTCTTGTCTATTATCAGTAATTGATATTCAATGGACTAAACACCTCATATATTGTTAATGGATTACTGAGATATGTTTTGTTGAATTAATAACGTAAAAACTTCTTAACAATTCCTGTTTCCAATTTCTTTATTTATGCTCTCATTGGTATTTACTATTTCTTTGTATGGCACAAAACTTGTACATTAATTCTAAATTCTGAAGTTCTGATAATTCAGATTTTCTTACTTTGCTTCTGATGGTTGATTCTATTCTTCATTATGATGACTTCAAAGTTGTAAACCACAATTATTGTAGACTTAATATTCATTTTTTTAATATTAAGTCCACGAACATTTGATGAACATGTTAAATATGTGCAGATTCATATATTTTTGCATTGATTTAATGATCTGAGACAAATTGGAGAAATGGAATTTCAACTGAATTGTTATCCTCTTCATCTAACCCTTGTAGTAAACTGTAAAGTTCCTGTCAAGACAATATTTTTGCAATTTAGAAAAATTCTTGTATCCTGCGTGCTTTTCATGAAAATATATGCTTCTAAATACTATGAAAATTTTTCTAAAATTGAGGGATTTTATTTGGCATTTTGCAAAGTTATTGCTGATGAATAAAAAAATTACAAAATAACAATAAACAATCATGTGTATATTGTAAGTTTTATTAAAGTTTTTTTTAAAGAGGACCATTTCAGAATATGCGAGTTTTTATCATGTTTTGTGTTTGTTTTTATTTGAAATATTGGATATTTATAACAAATTCAGCTTTAAGGAAGTGTATGAAATGGATGAAAAAAAGAACATAATCAAAATTTTGTAATTGGCAATCAGTAAATAGTCGAAACAATTAATGACATCAGTGTCCAATTTGATAATGAACTTTAGTATTATAATTACCTAATTCAAAGTAACACATTTGTACTACTTTGAAAATGACATCCATTATTAGATTGCATGCAACTAGTACCATTCAATAATTTTATTTAGTTTGGCATTGATGCCAACTATATAATTTGTGACATATCAAATAATCAATTTGTTTTATTAAATGAATTTTCCATCTACCATTGAATTTTAAATAGTTATGTTGTTGGGTATTGTGCCAATATGATTATTTAGATTGTGACTCAAAGGCATATAAAAGCACATGCAAAAATAAAATAAAAAAAAGATTTAAAATTTGGTATATAAAAATATACTCAAGAGACTTGGGAGGCAACTCGACTCTCTTCCGTAATTAGCTTTACCATTACATCAACAACAATTAAACTAAAATCTGAAATTATAAAGGAAAAAAAATTAAGGTTTTATTGTCATTTTTTGTTTTTAATTTTAAATCATAATTTCCAACTTATACATAACATATAAATTTTGGACATTATTTTATACAAAAATAATGTTTGCATTCCCAACTCATAAATAAACAAGTATAAAATCTAGAGATGTGCTTCATATAATTCGTGGTGAGTTATCTTTTTATATATATGTATTGAATAGATTGAAAAATGCTTATTTTGTTTCAGAAAAAGCTATTAAGTTAAAAGATATGATTTATATGTATTAATACTTTTTCTATTTAACCTTTGTAGTTGTAATATATCAGTTATTTTTAAATGGGAAAATCATTTGCATGAATTGAAAAAAAAAACTGGAAAATAGACTGAAAATATATAATTATTTATATATTTATTTTATTAGTTTTATATTATTTGCTTTTTATGTTGTTTCCAGAAATTCTGTTTATTGAAAAAAAAATCTATTATTCCTCTTGTGTAATCAAATGCTTACTTAGATACATTTTTGAAATTGCACAAAAATTTATGTATTTCTCTTTAGAAGTCATTATCAAAAGCCAAGTGGGGAAAATGATTTTTGACAATTGTAACAAAGTATTTTTGCATTCAAAATGGATTTTTATGATAAAGTCTAATAATTGGTAAGAAATTGGGAAGGTCTGGAAATTTTCCTTCAGGAAATACATTATATCTAAATTTTGTTTTTAATTATAAGGAAAAGTTGCATATACTATTCGCCATTTATTATTTATTCCATACTTTCATTAAAACTCAGATTCTTAATTTGACTTTTTAATCTAATTATGTTCACTTTTTAAAACTAATTTTGTCTGATTTCTAATTGATTCATAAAGTAATTTTGATTGCCATTTAAATTATGATGTTGAGTAAAATTTTTCTTTTTAATGTAACCATGATTTCATTTGAAATGTATTGAATTTTTTTCTTAGAAATGAAAAAATATATTTATAATGCCAAAGCTCATATTTTCTTAAATATAGGATATTGGGGAATATTTTTTATCCTCTCTCCCATAGCCACTTGCTCCCTCCCTCCTTTCTCTCTTTCGGCTATAATGAGTAGATGCCACTTTTTCTGTCAATGAGAAATGAAAAAGTAAAAATCCATGCTTCCAACCAATTATTATTATTCACCAATAACTTTTGAGTTAAAAGAATCAGAGAAAGCCCCCCAAAAAATAATTCCCTCATAAAATTTTTAAAAAATCGTGTAGATAATGATGGGGAGAAGTTAATAAGTAAAATTTTAAATCCTTTATTTGAAAACTTTTGTACTGAATTTATAATGATGTCGTGTCCACGTTGCCGCAGAAAGGGGCAACAGTAGCTTCTAAAGATCCCTGACCTGCCCAGACCCTGAGACCCCAAGACCCCTGAGTACCCCAAGGTAGAAGTCTGACCTCTACTTTCAGTAGCTCATATGAAGTTGACACTGCGACGCTTGGAATTTAAGGAGAGCCCTCATCAGCTAGAAGCTATCTTGGTGGAGCATGTTCACAAGGCTCTTGTTGGGTGCCATGGGTTTTGCTAGCTCTCGGTGAAGTTGACACTCGCTTGTAGAAGCTCTTTTTTAAGGAGGGGGGGGGGGTGCTCATTCACACACCTCACAAATAGAACACAATATGAAGAACAATCATGCCGGAATCAGGAGTCGAACGTGGGACTCTCAGATCTCGGAGAAGACGCGCAACCCTTAGGGCAGGACGCCAGGGTACTAAGTTTATAATTTCTTAATTTGAAGAATCGCTTCTTGAAAAATAGTCAGATATTTATTCTATGGTCTCTTTAGAATCTGAAGTTTGCTAATCCAATTACTATTCCCGTTAATCGAAGATTACAGAAAGGCCAATACGCGTGAATAGGAAAATAATTCTTCTCACGTCGATATCTGTATTATAATGTTGTCAGATTTTTGTGACTCTTGTAGTAAGGCTTTCTGCATATTTTTTTCTAACTTGTAGTATTTAGTATAGTCTTTTTAATTATAAATTATCTCCCATTTCCCTGAACTTTCTTTTATTCGATACTTAACTCAAACGATACGAGCTGAATTACCTAGAGGTTTAAATTTTCATTCCTCGTGACTTCTTCCCGATTGATCATAGAAACATAAATTTAATTAGACGAATTTCCACCTCATTAAGTCGAGCAACTTTTGTTTGTACAGTTTTTCCAATAGCTCCAAATGTTTAGAAGTAAGGGGCTGAAAAGTGGTTTTCTACTATTTTTAACACGATTTGTATTGCCATTCTAAAATAATAATAATAATAATTCTGTTTTTAGTTTATACCCTTTTTATCTTTTCTTAATTTGGAATTGTCTAAACATTCGTGGTTTAAAGTTTAATAGCTTGAAGAACATTCATTAAATAAAAATAAATATACAAAAATATTTATTTGCAAACTTGTTTATAAGTATTCAACTTTACAAAATTTCAGAGGCTAAGCGCGCTCTACTTCTTTTTGATATATTTGATTATATTTATGTATTTAATTGTTTTAATATAGATTCATACTGAAAACTTATTTTCCAATAAATCCTGAATTATACGATATCAATCTAGTCTTTATATATGGACATTTCAATGGGCAATATTTCATCGTTTTTCTGTAAAATTGAAAATGAATTTTGAAAACATTAAAAAAAATTGTCAATTCAAAAGCAACCATTATGGATCCAATTAAATATATTTTCTGAACCAAACTAATGAAATATACATTGTATTTAGATAGTGGTAATGCTGCTACAACTAAAACACAAATGAACTTAACCAAATTAGAAATAAATATTATTGCAAAAAGAAAGATATGATGAATCCGGCCTGAAAACTTTCTCAAAAGTCACCCTCAAGCAGGGATTTTTTTTTTTATGAGGGATCTGACTTTCGTCCAAAAAAATTGACCCTTCGTAATCCGACAATCCTAGGAACTTAGAGGTTTTGAAGATAAATTTAATGTCAAAAAATTTAAGAGAATAAATTGCACAAAAACTTGCAAAAATATTTTGATTTTTTAAAAAAACAATCTAAGTTACACCCCAACAAAATTGATAATTTATGTTCTTGAATGCCCCAAGCACAAAACTATCCTCAGTGGCCCTTGTTAAAGCGCACGACTGACCATACGCTATGAGAAATTCTATAACTGACATTTGTAATGTTTCATTTGATTAGTGCCGGAAAGGGAAGAAACCTTTTTAGCCTCAACAACCCGGAATGCTCGATTATTCAATTTTTTTGGACGAAAGACATACTTTTCTCAGAAAAAATCTCTGTTATCCTTGAATCCTGTGATCTTTGGGTAACCCTTGTGAAAGTCTTCAGGTTGGATTCGTCATATCTTAATTTTTGGTTTATTTTGTATTAATATTAATTTCTAATTTGGTTTCAAAATATTAACTTAGGTGATAAGGAATCACCTTTGCCGAGAGGGATTTTTTCTTTTAAAACGGTCCAACTTTCTTGCAATCCGTGATTAACCATTTATACCAATAATGATGGTTTTTTTTTAAAAATATTTATTGGAAACACCTAAGTTCAGTGACCCTTCATCTTCCGTTCAGCTGGAACAAATGGATTAGTGTACAAACCATGTACGATTTTTTTTTTAATTATAAGAATTGTTTAAATAGAAGTTACCATGAAATAGTCTATCTATATAAGTAATAGGAAAGATTAAAAGGTTGAAATAGATAAGACGATTGAAAATCGTAAATATTAAATATTGAAATATGTTGAAAAGATTTTGATTCTGATGGAATTCGTTCTATAAACAAGATATTTATTATCCATTCCTTGGTTTCGAAACAACACTTTACCTTGGTTAATGAAAAGTTAAGGAATCAAAGCCTAATTCCACAGCTGACTGAGGCTTTTGGGTTATAATTCCATGGATACACTCGTGTTTTCTAAGTAGTGGATAAGATGTCTCAACGACTATGATACTTTTTTTGTCGTACCTGACCACCATTTAAAATTGCTAAATCTATTTCTATTTAAACCACGTAATTTCAAAAGCGTGCTTTATTATAATACACCAGTTAATTAGTTAACCTTGACTCGAATAAGTAGGCCAGGTTCTACTTGCAAGGTTTTTTCTTTTAAATATGAACTATAATTTTTTTTAGTTTGTACTTTCATTTTTATGTATACTGATATGAAGAAAAATTGCTTAAGAGCTATTAAAAAATTGTTTTTATGCTGGTTTTTCTAAATAATTGATTGTAATCCCTTGGACATCAGAGTGAATATTTATGTTGTGAATTCAAATTCTAACAACTGACTTCATATAATGCTTTTTTTTCAATTCCTACTATTAATTCATCATTTCCTTTTATAATATTATTTATACATCTTGTTGAAATTTTCAATCGTTAAAATACTTTTTATTCATCCTTTTAGTTTTTAACTTGTAGCGAATGGCACTTGATATTAATGCAGTTTTCTTTCAAATGTTAATTCATTAATTAAATTAAATTCATTTTTAATACTTTAAATAGAGTTTTAGTAGTTTGTAATGATAATTCAAATCAGCAGGAAGTAAGAAAGCGAGTTCAATTCTTTTGAAAATCAATAATTTTTTTTGATACTTAATAACTTTTTTACAATTATTTAATAAAAAGTAACTAAAATTTTTTTTGAAATTTTTTTTATCTTGACTAAGTAGGAATTGAATTTAAATTTATATATATATATATATTACTTCTTTTACTGAAATCTTATGATCCTTTTATAAATAGAGAAAATCCTTTATAATAATATAAATAATAATATAATCTAATATCCTTTATAACAATATAATATCCTTTATAAATCCTTTTATAAATCGAGAACAAAACTGTTTCATTGGAACCATTAAACAATATCGTTCTTTAAATGCCTCCAAAATGTTTTTTCCCCTCTGGCAAATAAATTCCCACCTTGTTGTTTCGTTTTTAGAACAATAAAAACCAGATTTTTTTTTCTTCCACATATATTCCTCTGTGTATAAATACATCATTCGGCCTCAGAAGCTTCTTTAAGTGACCGAAAGCGAAAAGCGAACGAGTTTATTGTTCTCTTTTATTTCTCGCACTTTATTTATTCTTTTCTGTTCTTTTCATTAACGTTTTAAGAGAAAGGTTGGAAGATAACTGTTAACCTGGATGTGTCAAGAATGGGGCGGCCGTGACATTCACCGAATTGCTCTCGGGTGGAAGACAGGTTAAAACGTTCGCTGCTTGGGGCTGTCCTGGTTCTTAGATATCCCTGCCTGATAACTTAACAAATAGGTTAGGATTTGATCTTGGGCTATTAAAAGATAGTTAGATAGATGATTTGTTTGTTCTGTTCAGCTGGCCGCTGCATGCGAAAATGCTTTAAGATGGTATTAAGACTGCAGGCAGGATGCATGGAATGCGTATTGCAGTCATAAAATGGTTTTTATCTGATTAAGTATTATTTAAGGCTTGCACCGTATAATATGAAAAATGAGTTGTTATTCCTTTACTTTTTCCGCCATGTTCGTAATTTCTTATCTGAGTGGACGATCAGAATTCATCAGCTGCTGTTTGCATTAAAATTGGACTGACAGTTCATTAGACATTGATTTTCGAATAACAATTTTAATTTGTTCAGTATTTGTATCCGCTTAATATTTTCGTCCAGAGATGCACATTTTTATTCTCCAAGATATATTTCCAAATTCGGTAACTGGAGTTCTCAAGCGATCTAGTCTGTAGAACACACACATCTGCATTTTGAGAGACGCTCACACATTCGTTTTCATTATTTGTAGCTATTTTCTTCTTTCCATGATAATTTCAAAAAATATTATTGCTCAAAAATAAGTTTTTACATGGTTTCAAAACTTTAAAATTTGTAATTGTAATGAAACCAATTTAAAATCGGCTTAAGTTTTTCTTAAAATTTTGTTGTTATTATATATATATATATATATATAATATTATTTTATCGGATTAATAAAAAAGTAATTACAATACCGTGAAATTCAGAAGATTCATGTACAATTTTAATAGCTCTAAGATGATATAAGATCGTTCTGAATTAAGGAAAATTCAACTACGGAATAAATTGAACTGAAACAAGAAAAATAAAATAACAGTATTTGACTGTTTGGCAGAATCATGGACATGAAGTTGTATCTAAGCATTTTAAATAACATTAACTATAACCAATATCTATGGTGAACTAGCTGATAGCCAAAGACTACTAAGATATTTACTAACAGAGATCGGGTTTTTCTCTAATATTTTTTCTCCGTTTCTGAGATATGGGTTGTTAAGGTATCCGACTACGTTAAAAACACTGGTTATCGACACCATTGACGATTTTTAAAAAATTCTTATTATTTTTTGTAGTTCAGACTTTTCTCTTCCCAAAACAGTTTTTCTTTTCTAAGAGAAGGAAGGCCTGACGTATCATCTAGGGTCACATGTTTTTTTCAGTCAAAATTTGTCTTTACTTTCAATTTTCTCAAAACTTTAATTTTCATAAAAACTGTCCACCGTTAACACATCTCTCAAAAAGTAATAGAGGTATTTACTTAAAAATTTCAGGGTGTGTTTTAAATGACATGGGCAATGAAATAAACCAAAAGTTTTATTGTGGGTGAAATGCTTTTTCATTTATAGGTGTTTTTAGAAAAATTAAACTGTGAATTTATGGGGAAAATACATATTTTTATTCATAACTTCTTTGCATCTCAGAATTTTTCTTAGATTTTGATTCATTTCATTCGTCATTATATTCTATAACTTCTGTGCAAAGAAAAGTAGTATTGCTGCATTACATTTTTATGTAGAGTGTAAACCGTTTGGTTAAATTTCATTAAAATTTACTACACATTCTAACATTTCTGAAAATATATTTCCAAATAATTTTTTTTGTGTAGAGTGTTTATTATTGACAATACATCTAAACACCACAAATAGTTTCTAAAAAATTCAATTTTTTCAAAAATTTTCCTTTGCTCGTAGTTGGATACCTTAACCCCTTGAGGACCAGCGCGCCGGAAATAAAACTCAGTCACGGGACCGAACGCTCTGAAACGGAGCGTCACTACCGGCCCGCGTATTTTAAGTAGTTAAGCCTAATTTTTTAAAAAAAATCGTATAAAATCAGCATTTTAATAAAAAGACTCCAAATTTATATCCCATCACATATTATAATCCACAAAATTATAATCCCATCACATATCCCAAAATTTCTACGAAACACACACATAAAAAAACGCCGCTAAAACCGAACACCACTCATAAATATTTTACTCTTACCCCTTGCAATAATCCGCTGAATGTACTCCCCCATATTCTCCTAAAGAAAAAAACAAAGCAATAAACAAGTCACTTGAACTCACACGTGCACTTTCAAACACCCATGTTTCCCAGTTTGTTTATATTAATTAGAAGAAATAGTTTCTTCCATTTCACTATCTGATTCATTCATCTATTTCGAAATCTCGCTCTATCAAACCTCAAAAGGCAAACGCAATTCTACCCCAACATTTTAACTAATAAACGTTCAATAAATTTCCACAATCTGTCAAAATATAAACACAGCGCGCAATAAATCCCAGCCCTTTAAAGAGCCGTGATTCTCACTTTGTTTACATCAATAAATATATCAAATACAGAAGTATAGAACAGAAACTAATGCCCGTTCATGAAGGTCAAATACCATATGAGTCGACCGTTGTGAAAACCGTTGCCGTTTACCGCCATCTAGTAGCATTTAAAAATTCAAATAAAACGTTCCGATTTCGGATTACGCATACGCGACGCTGGTCTCTCCATATCAATCGGAGCTCTTCGCGTGGAAGCGACGCTGGACTGATAAGAGTGGAATCGCTGCGTCGCGTCCACGGGACCTTGGTCGCGAACGGGTTAAAGCGTAATAATGCAATCTGTATTTCAGTTTGGAATGCAGTTTTTATTTTATTGATTTTTTACCCTCTCTCCAGTCATCATTCATCGCATATTGTAGCATGCTCGCGTTCAATGAATGCAGTTTGTTTATAATTTATGCCCTTTCCCTCTATTTCCCCAAGACATTACAATGCGTCCTTTCTTTTTGGATAAAAAGGTGATTCAACTTGTAATTCTCAACATCCGTTGACGATGAACTTCAAATAAGCTATTAATGTGTTGAATAAGTTGTTAAAGCTGTGAATATGCGTCATCGATAGAATTGTTCTGGATGATTATTGCATTTTTTTTGTACGCTTTATTTGTTAGCATGTTTACTTTTAATATTAGTCTCTCTTGTAAAGAAGAAAAAGGGAAATTAAATTATTCATGCTGTGATGTTGCAATTTACCAACTCTTTTTTTCCCCCAATCGTTTTAGTAATTAATTTGAAAAATAATTAATAAGGCCGATGCTCCTTTCTTAAAAAATTGATTTCCAGATTTTATTTATTTCTTGATTAAAAACTTTTTTTTTTTGGAAAAAGTGTGTGTGTGTGGGGGGGGGGGGTCATTAGAACTTACTGCCATTCGAAACGCAGTACTTTATTTTGAAACTAGCTTTTATTTTCTTATTCAGGAATACTTTACTTGAGTAATATATAATGTTTTTAACTTCAATATATATATAAATTTCTGGTCTTGTATATTGTTGCATTTAATCATATTACAAAATATACATAAATTTAATTCAAAAATATATATTTCTTCAAGAATTTATGTTGTTGTCGTGTCCGTGTTTTTGCACGGAAAGGGGGTGCAGTAGCTTCTGAGGGTAAAGACCCCTGAGCACCCAGAGGGCAGAAGTCTGACTTCTAGCTCACACACACGACACAACCTTTTTAGGAGGTGGTCGAATTCATTCATACACTCATTCATCCATCAGCAAGTCGGAATTTAGATCCAAATCAGAGACCGACTCATCCCTGATTCAGTACCCCCAGAGGTATCGTTTTGTTATGGGAACTTGGAGGACTTTGCAGTCTCGACATATTTAACGTGCCCCAACTGCCATTAGCCTTCACGGCGGTCTTTGGCCAAGACGAGGACAGAACCCGCGACCTTTCGGTTACGAGACTGACGCTCTACCAACCAATATATATATATATATATATATATATAATAATATAAAGTTTAAAATATATATAAATTTCTGATCATTTTAATTTTTTGTATCACTGTTATAATTTGTTTTACTATGCTACGGATGTAACTCTAATAATATTAACTCTAACTCTAATGATATATCTCTAGTTCCCCCCCCCCCAGCCCGTAGTCAAATTGATCCATTTGACTAAGGGCTGGGAAGGGGACTAGAGATTTTTTAGTTTCCTGTTCCAGTTGCATTTTAATAAATAATACTCAATCTCATAATAATATTAATTTCATAATCCGGAGCAGAATCAATAATCCTTGAAGCTCTTAAATAGGTAATATTTTCTCTTAGGAATCATAATATTGAATAATAATAATTTTTCTTTTGGGATCAATAATTAGGATCAATAATCCTTGAATCCTTCATGAAATCAGTAATCCTTGAAGCTCTTAAATTGGTAACAATTTTTCTTAAAAGATCCTTTGTTAGAATTTATCAAAACTTGAACTACTTTACATTGCAAAAAATTTATTAAATGAATATCTAATTCGAACAAATGCAGATTTTTTATCTTTTTTTCCCCCTCTTCTCTTGTTAAGCATCGTATATACTTGTATATTGTTGCGTTTATAATTTCTGAGAGTCCATCAAATTTTATTGAGCCATTTTAGGACCACAACTAGCCCAAATTTGAAAATATGTTTCTGTCGAAATTAACTTTTTAATTGGGAAGATCCTTCTCATTTGTGTTTAACGAATTTTTTTAATAAGGACAAAGAAATAAAAAAAGCCCCATTTTCAGTTTCAAAATTACGTCGTCGACCTCTTCCTCGGTGTTGGTCATAAATTTCGCGTTTTAGGAAAGCTGGTCTAAATTAACTTCATTAACGAGCGCGAGCTTTTTTTTTAGTTTCGCCGAAATGGCTTCCTTTTGTACAATCTAGCCGAGCATGAAACGTACGCCAATTCAGTCAGTGCCAAAAAAATAAGTAGAGCTTGTCCAGTCAATGGCTACTCTTCAGTATGTGAACTTTATACACTCAGTCAGTGGAGTTTTTTTGTTTTAAGTGTCGCTGGAGAGAGCAGGCAATTAGGTCAGTGGATATGTTGTCCTCCAAAGAATTGACCGCAGTGTGAAAATCTGTTAATAATTCTCCAGATGAAGGTTAGCAACGGTCTCGACTAAAAGTCGATCTGTAGGTACAGAAACGATAGATGTCTAGCTACTTTTTCTGTTTTGTGTTAGATTGCATTTTTATCTGCTAATGTTTTCTTCTAATGTATTCTTTATAATAAAGTGAAACATTGGTCACTCGTGGATAATTTTTTTGGAGTTCACAAACTACTTATAAAAATCTACATTATGAGCCGTAACGTCTCTTGATAACAAATTCAAACCGAATTAAAAAAAAAAAAGTTTTTTGAAGCTTCAAAATGCGTAGGCAATAAATTGCCGATTCATCGCTTTTGATGCATCCATTTTTCACTTTTAGAGCTATAAGAAAATAATGCAGAGGCTTGTCACATTTGTCGATTTATCGCCAACTAAACTTACAAGTTGATTTTCAAATTATGTATTCTCTGAATTTCTATGGAATGTCTTAATTAATTTGAGTCATTAATCAGTTTAAACCGGGTTGAAATAATCACGAGACTATCAGATTACACATGCGTCGATATTTAGGGAAACAATGGGTTTTTCCCCCATCTCAAAATCGGTCGAGCTCCAATCAATCAATATCTCGTCGATAATTCAATCTTATCGCTCGAGAGGGATAGCTACTGACATACAGATCTCGTGATTGTTTCAAACCGATTTAAACTGGTTAATGACTTAAAGTAATTAAGACAAATAATGATTTAAAAATAAAGTTTTCACATAACTTGTAATTTGGAATCTTAGAATTCTTCCCGACCCTTTTTTTTCCTCCTTTTTTTCGTTAAGTATATAATTTAAAAGTTAATTAAAAAGGCACTTTAAATTGTGATAATTACTGTTATCGTTGTGAATTTAATGAAATATAGCATTATGTAAGATGCTGTATCTTGAAAAGTTGCTTTGAATAGCTTTGTTTTAATATTTTAAATAATTTAAACCAAGACTTTAAAATAAGGCTCTGCAGTTGAGATTATTTTACCAATGTTATTTTTTTATAAAAGTATGAAAATACATTTTTCTAATTCTTAAATTTCATTCTTGTATAAAGAGCGGATAATATATTTTATCATTATATTCGATACAATATCGTGGGGTGATAATTCAATCTTATCGTTAAATCATACATTTGAAAATATTTTTTAAATGAAGTCAATCTATCTGAGAGTTTTTAGGAAATTAGCTAATCATAAAGAAAACCGTAGATTTTTGACGATATTGCGTTAACATTGTTTTTAAATTTCCGCCTGTGTGCGGATTTCCGTTCTCTTCTACGTTATTTTTTCTGCTTTACCGCAAAAACAAAAACAAAAAACCTATCTATTTGCTTTAAACTTCTTTGCCCTTAAAATTTTCTCTTACGATTTGTTTTTAAGATCGTTATTTTCATCATACATCTAACGAAATGCTTGTTTTCTTACTGTGAATATTTAATTCATAATTTTTGTGCTTTTTTACTTTTTCGTAAACAAAATACAGTAATCGACAAAAAAAAAAAAAAAAAAATCGAGTTTGGAATTTTTATTAATCTCCGCGTCATCTGAGTTCGAAAAGGGCTTTTTTGGAAAATGTCTGGCTGATCAAAGACAAATAGAATCCTTTTTGAGCTGGATTAAATTGTGATTAAATAATACTTTTAAAATTTGATGCACGGTCTTTATATGGCGGATGGTATTTGTAGCGTCAATGCGGTGATTGAATTCCGTTAAGGATCGAATTCTCGACCCTACGATTTGTAGTCGCGTAAAATATCCACTAGACAAAAATGATCACCATTGTCCAGTAGCTGTTACTGGCTTATTAAGATACCGTCACATTTACACCAAATTTGTAGATTTGTTTCAAATTTTGAGTGAAATCTGTTCTGAAGAAATCCGTTTGTCCGCTGTTCGAATATGAGTTAACATGATAACTACGAAACGGTGAGAGCTAGGTTTAAAAATTTGGTTCACAGATTTAACATCTGTAGGAAATTTTGAATCAAATCCAGCAAGGGGATGGCCAACTGTCTGTCTGTACTTTCAGAAACATATAAACGTGATAATTCAAGAAACGCAATGACTTAAATATATCAAATTAGGTATGGGATTTTGTGACTACAGGATCAGTTTTATGTCAAACCTTTGTTTCAATCCAGTTAGAAAAAAGCGTGTGTCTAAAACAAAATAGTTTTTCGAATACTATTAACCGCATGTCAGGGATTAATCGCCAAAAAAAGTCGCCGAAGGTGATTTGATAGATGTTAAAAAAAATACACATCGAAAACTAATACGTTTTAACTGTTGTATGCCGTTGTCGTACGAGACGTTCTCTGACATGTCAAGTTTATAAGAAAATATGCGAAAAAGTTTTCGAGAAACCACTGCTAGATGATTAAATTTATTTTTATATTTGTTTATCTATGCTAATACGTTACAGGAAAACGTGTATAAGAAAGAACTGCAAAGTCAAATAGCGATTCTATATATTTTTTTCACATTAGAATATTATTATCTACTCCTACATAATATATTAATTTTATTCATACTTTCACACCTCGCACTTTTAAAAATAAATCAATAAATTATGCTTTAGAACTAGTTTTAATTTCAGTCTACCTTTTCACCTATTGCCTTACGAATTTTTACTGCTTAAAAGAATTTAGAAACTCGTAAAGCTTTAAAATTAAAAACATTCCCGCTTTTAACTAAATGTTAATAAACTGAATACTACAAAAAACAGTGGCAGAGATTATTAACCTACAATAGAGTGAAAGCCGTTTCTTTTCCACAGTCCATTAAGAATCTTTCACTTTTATGATTTATCAGAAATCTGATCTGATGGCAAAACGATAATATAAAAAAAGAGCGTTAACATTGCGATGCTGCCTCCGGAAGTAGTTATCCGGAAGGAAAAGCGTGGCATTCCTTTCTCTGTTTTATCTACTGCATGTTACCTGCAGGATACCTGAATAGTTGAATATTTTCACTAGATTTTTTTCCCTCCATCGTCTCTGCTACTTTTGTTATAAGTGTTTTCAAATGTATTTTTTCCATGAAATTTTTTTCGAAACTTTATTGTACACAGTGTAATTGAATGGTAAATAAAAGTAGGTTTTTAATAGACCAGAAAATACCAAAAAGAGAAAAAGAAAAAAAAAAGAGTTTTAAAATATATTAGGTTTTCTTCTACTTTAGTTAAACGCATGCTTTCTTTTAAATACTTTTCGGAACTTTATTATATGTTGCGTACACTATCACACTGATATTTAATTGAATGCTACATATTAATATTAAACGTTAATGGATCAAAACAACAACAATGAAAACAAATTTTAAAATTTTCTCAAAATTGAATTTTGTAAAATTGCAAGTTAAAATATTATCTGAAACTATCACTGCACCATTGATCTCCCCCCCCCCCCTTACCAAATCCTTCTCATCTACTCTTATAAAGTTGTTATACCAGAGGACGTTCTGAAGGGCATTGGCGTGCAGTAATTAACGAAATATTAATTTTTGCCTTGAATTTAGCATTTACTGAGTCTATTATGTCATCTTTGGCGTGTTTTTTCGCTGTTAATCCTTGGCATGTTATCGATAATATTCAAAAATCGAATTTGTTTTAGAATTTGATTTTTGGATATTGTCACTCCCCCCCCCCCCCTTAACCGATTAAAACTAAAATTCGACACGAAATTCCATTTACAGTCAAAAAAATCCCATACCAAATTTGGTGCATTAAAGTCTGCGTTTTTGAGTTATCGGTTTCTGAAAATACAGATTGACAGGCGATCAGCTTTTTGTTGGATATGATTCAAATTTCATAGGTACTATAGGTATTAAATCTTTGCACCGAATTTTATCGATCTAGCTGTCTTTGTTTGATAATTATCATAATAGCGTTTAGTCGAATAGCCTGACAGACAGCCTTTTTCTGAACTGATTAATCCTGACCGATCAAATAAGGGAGTAAAATTTGAGACAATTCGTTTATTTACAGTCATATATGTGCATAAGAACAACTTGTTCTAATCTAGGTTACAATATTTGATATTTACACAACAGTCGAAGGTTGAAGGTTTATAATGAAATAAGTTATCCGAATAACACCACGAGAAACTAACAGGTTGTTAGTTAACTCAGCTACTCCAGGGGTTGCTCTCGGAATCCACAGAACTTCAATTAGTGGATCTTAATTCAGCAGTCCGCTACCCAAGAAGCTTCGCTCTTAAAAAAATAATTTAAAAAAAAAACACATTTCATGGCTGTCCAATCTCCGCCTCTCATTTCTCAATGGTGCATTTGAGCTCAATAGTTGAAGCCAATAATTGTTCAGTAAAATGACCCCTTCTGTGATCACCAATCTATCGTGGGAGTCCGTTAATAATGCGTCCTCGTAACTGACCGTTATGGAACACGTCTTAATTATAGTCCCTTCACAATGGGGAACATTTAGCATCCAGGTGGTTTGATATTCCTTTCCCTTGAAGGGGCAATACATTTCTCTCAAACGATGAAAACCCACGTGTGATTCTTCAGATGGACATCACTATGGGATGACCACTCGGGTGAAGAAGGTTCCCATTCTGGCAATCTGGAAGTATTTAACAATTAAGGGTTTTAACAGATGATGACAGCTGGCTGGAAATGCCAATGATCATGAATGGAAAAGGGGAACATTACTGGACTATGTTCAAAATTTGATAGAAATCTAGAAATTTATTGTTAAAACCGTTTATCAAATTTTATCCATCTTGTTCAAAGCGTGTTTTGAGTGATCTTTATCACTGACGTGCATTTCAATATAAATTGCGAAGATTCTCCTTAGCCTTTTTACATTTACTATACTTGCTCTCTACCGTGTATACGAGAAAGTAAAATAAAGATATTCAATATTGTAATGAAAGTATTCAATATAATCTTATACTGAGTTTAGTGCCATCATTTTGAATTTTATGAAAAGTTTTGCGAGTTGTTCATAATCTATTAGTGCAAAACTAAATTAGAGTTATTTATAAATATTTGCACGAGATAAGTTTCTAGTTATTAATTTTGTGATCGCATAATTATTGTCAGTGATTATTTCTGTCTCAGGATTCTTCAATTATAAACCGTTTGAATCCAGGTGTTGCTTGAAAAATTTTGACAAAGATTAACAATGGTGTAGGGTTTTAGTTTCAATACTTTTCTTATTTTAATGCACGTAAGTTCCAAATAACGACTAAGTTGGTTAAAAGTTTTCAAACTTTAATCTAACAACATCAAAACACACTGTTATTTATGGAACTGTGTAATATATGAATATTAAATCTTTTGTTGATATGCGCGTTTCTACTGACTCCACAACTTCCTGCCTAATTTTCTGTTTATGCTTTTTTATTATCAGCTACTTGATAAAAAGAAGTTGAGTTTGGGTGCAAAGCTGCAGCATTGATTCAAATATCTTACTGATACTTTAAAACATTCATTTTTTTTTACTTCAACATGTTCTTATTTAGTATTTCCTATTGTTTTAGTCTCATGGCCACCCCATTGTTGAATAACTATCCTATTTAAAGAGATAAGGGGAATTAACAGCTTTTGGTATGCTAAAATGAAATTTGACGTAGGCCATATTGTAAAATATTTTCACAGCGTTTATTTGACCCTCTACTGAAATACATTTAAAAAATATCTAATTGTCCGTGGATGGTTTGTTGGTTGATTGAATTTTTTTGGCGCAAGAGCCACCTTTGGCCAAACTGCGCCAAGCATGAGGTATGAAATCCTACGAGACATAAAAGTACCAAACATCAAAATGTCTAAAATAAAGTAAAAATGCACATATATCAGATAATATGAAATGTTTTCAAAAGTTTAAAAATGTCAAATAAAAGTTTAAATATTAATTTAAGCACAAAAATTGAAAAATAATGCAGTGAATAAATGGCAAGGAAGCAGCAAAAGAAATAGTTAAATGCAAAAATAAAAGCCAATAGTTTTTTTAAATTTAAAAATATTCGAGTGATGTGGAAAAGAATTCATTACATTTCATCATCATTACGCATGCGTAAAATTTAAAATTTCGTGTCTGATTTTCGTTTATTACCTCTTAATACGTGAGAGCGACTGTAGATACTTGGAAAATTTTCTCCGTTCTCCTCCATTGACTAGTGCATTTCATAAATGCCAGTTCCGAATATTATTGCATCCACTTATCGATATGCTCGAAAGGACTCCCGGTGCGAATTGAAATTGCTGTATCATTTTGTAGCGCTCCAAAGGTGGTTATTAGTTGAACGCTTTTATCGTTCGGAGTGCTATTATGCATCTGGAATGGAAGGGGGCATGTTGGGAACAATGATTTCCCTTCCTGGTTCGTGTCTTACCGTTAGGGAAGCTGGTGCGTCAATGACCTGAAAGTGGCTGTTAGTTGCCACTTAGCTGATAATCTGATTAGCGTGTTGAGATGGGGCATGTTTATCGCGCTTTGTATTCCGTGCTTCTGTGGAGGAAGATTTAAAAGAGCCACTCATTTAGACATTTTGCTTTCTCCCTAACCTGGTTTTCGTTATTTTGCATAGACTCGTAAAAGTAGAATTTGTGTGGGGAGAAAAAATAGAGCGATTTGAGTAGAATCACAAAATGATTTATATATACCCAGGAATGTATCACTCGTTAAGATTTAAAAGTTTAGTTTTTGTTAATCAGAATCAAATATTTATCATGATTTTTTAATGTAACAGTATTTAAACGTTTCTATTGAGATAATTGAAAATTGAGTCTGCATCCGCTTTCTTTTCCAAGCAATTCACAAATAATAAAAATAAATTTGAAATGAGATAAATAATTGTTGATAACGCCTCGAACAATCGCTTATCAGTCTCTTAAAATGAAACTAAATTATCCAAAGATATTATAATTTGATGGAAAAAAGTAACGGCTGAAGTATTCAATGAATTCTTTCTTTTTAATCACATCAATAAAATGTACATTGCCGTTGTTGTCAAATTAGATTTTTAAAAATTATTAACAAATTGAACCAAATGTTTTGAGGATGCCATACTTTTTCGGAATCGCTCGATATATGATATAAAAATCATTTGAAGTACGAGTTCACTGTTGGACTCTTATGTTTAAGACGTAGTTGTTTCTTTGTGTAGAGCTGCTCACTAAGAATGTTGTTGCTGTGAGTAATCTGGCTTCTAGACTCTAGTTTTTAATAACTCAGTAGATTTGAATTTCAAATGTAATGGAAATATCTCACTAGATTATGAGGCGCAAATCATTTATGTACGAAATTTGGAAGATATAAGTGAGTATTTGTGATGTTCGTGTCTTTTCCCTAGGCTCCCGATTTTTCTACAGAAAGAAGAGAAACAACACTGGATTTTGGGAGTGTTCGGAAAATTTTCAGGAGACCACATCTATTAATTAATTTGTTCAGTTTTACTTTGCCATATCTGTTAACACGTATAATCATGTATTTAGGTAGAAATTCAATCGTAAACCTTTAAAATATGTTTCTCACCTCTTACAAAAACGGTAGGCAAACTGAAATATTATACAACATTCCGTTTTTGTCAAAGCACTATGTTTGGTATGTCATACAAAGAAGGTACTTATTCGGGGGGGGGAGGAAATGAATCGTAGTACAAATAAACATTTGTTTCATTTTTAACAGAATATTTATGCTCAAAAAGATCCATTTTCACTATAAACATTTCGTTGACATATTTAAAGAAATTATTACTTTTAAAAATGTCATGAATTTTTCTAGTACATTTAGACAAAAAAAAAAAAAAAAAAAAACTGTTTGCGTTGCTGTCGAAATTTTCAGATTAATAAAAAGCTGATATTTTTGTGTAGGTATTATTAAAACATTAACTATATGACAAGAGAAAGAGAGGAAAAAAGGAATTATGCTATAAATTATAGTTGAAGTGCAAAGCGCAAACATTAAGAGCAACATAACCAACAACTTTTATTTTTCACGGTAAAAAATATTGCCCCAATTTTCTCCTACAATATATCTCCTCCTTGACAAGCCTGCGTAAAAATTTATCCTCGTGCAATTAAAATTAAATAGCGTAATGAGGTCCTTGATCCTAGGAAACGGAACTTCCGAGACGCCCTCTCTCCACCCTCTTCAAGAAACATCCAGTCATATTCGTCATTCTTTCCTCTCGACAAAGGTACTTACTTCTTCAACATCTTTTTTTCGAAGAAATGAGTCGAAAAACCTCTTCACTCAATTCCTTTTATTCTTCCAGTACCATCAAAAACTGCATAAGTGACCGGAGACGGCAAATTAACTCGATGCCTCCTTTTACGAATTTATCACCCTATTGTTTAAACGTTTGTTCTGTGAAAGGGCGACTTTTTTTTTTTTTTTTTTTTCCTTGTCGAGGAAAAATTCTTCGGGAGTGTGTTTATTTCCCTTTCGGAGTCATTTGGCTATTACACAGTCCCTCTTTGGTGTGGCTATTTTGGACGTGTTAATAAGGATATGGGTTTGTAAGTTACTTAAAAAAGAACTGCTCACTCTGATTGACCTAATTTGTAAATGGGGAGGGATAAAGAGGGATGGGGGGAGTGTGGGAAGTCGTTTGTTAATGAAAGGGGGTTTTTTTTTTTGGCTACAAAAAGCTGTTTGATGGCTCTCTTTTAACATATCTTTTTGGCTGTTATAAATGTCATCTGGGATTTTTTTTCCCTTATTCGTAGCTCTTGGCATCTGATGTGGGATGTTATGGTGATCCTGTTATCCCACTCGTCGGTCGTTTATGATAGAAAGGTCAAACTTCTCTCGCCTTCAATGTTTAATTGAGTTCCAACCTTCTCACATTCAATGGCAAATCGATTTCTGTTGCAAATCAATTGAACCTGAAGGAAATCGTGAAGTAACTTTTAAAGGAGCAGCCGATCTTGAAAGAAACAAAACTGGGCGGAAATGTAGCTTTATTTTTATGTTTTTATCAACATAATATATTTTTATATTGAACTAAAATAGTTTTATAAAATGTATTGTTCAATAAACTTAATATCTGAAGGGTAAAGAGAAAAAAAAGTATGTCTTAAGGACTTTTCTCAAAATTATATTGTAATTACTATTTTGTATTGTTCAATAAAATTAATATCTGATAGGTAAAGAGAAAAAAAATGACTTATTGACTTTTCTCAAAATTATACTGTAGTAATTAGATTTAAATGCCTTTGAAATGTTCCATGTGTCTTAATTTTTGAAGAAATTAAATGAAATTGATTATAAAGATTTCGGTCAAACATTAAAAGAAAAGAAAACATGCATTTTATGTTTCGAGTTTTAGATGGTTAAAAGTCAATTTTATTTCAGAAAAATATAAAAAAAAATTATGAGAATTCAGTAAGTGTGCATAAAAATATTTATAACGAAATTAGCATTCAATTGGAATTACAAAATCATACGTAGTTTTGTTCCAAATAAATAAGAAATAATAGTAATAAGTATAATAGCAATAAGAAAAAATTGTATATATTTTTGGTTTTTGGAAAATAACATGTTTTACTTTAAAATGTATAAGAATTTTGACATATTTTAATACATATACATATAAAAATTCATAACTGTGAGTAATTCTCTTAAGTGTCTACTGTTCCCTTAACCGAAATTAAAATATGGTCAAAGTATAAGAATATGTTAAAACTGTGACAACAAACTTCTCTACTTTCATCTTCCTGGTCTATATTTTATTGAAATTAAATGTATATATAAAAAAAACACTGAATGTGCTCTCCTATCGTTCTTTCAATTCACGTGAAGCCCATGTCATTGAAAACGAAAATGACATTCAGAACCCTCTACTGTTTACCTTTCTCATGAAGTGTTACTGATAAGCTTCTTGGAGATAGTGTCATCCATTAAAGTGAAAATAAGTTGTGGCGAAGTTTTAATACTTCTTTATCGATAAAAAGAAATCGTTTATGAACTTCTGATGAAAACTTATATTTGTTGCAATTTTTGCTGAAATATGCTTTTATTAAATTTTGAAAATTGTCTGTTATACATAAAAATAATTTTTAACTCTGTCGTGATTTTTAATTATTTATTGGATTGTACCTGCTATGCACCTTCTATTACTAAATATGTTTATTTGTTCTGAAACTCATAAAAGTAGGTAATATTGTTTTACTTGTATACAAAATATACAAAAAAAAAAGTACTACAATCTATAAAAAATGTTTGAAGTCTCGATTTTTATGAATCCCCACCTTTCAAAGCTCTGATATCACCTTTTTTGTCTGACCGGGGCTAGAATTTGGAGGTCCATGCCCCTTGAAACAACATCCCCTCAAAAACGCATTAATGTTTAACTAAACTGAACTTCACATTTCAGGTATTTTCTGAATCTGCAGAAATCATTTTTGAAATAAA
This sequence comes from Argiope trifasciata, assembly GCA_026543055.1. Classification (NCBI taxonomy): domain Eukaryota; kingdom Metazoa; phylum Arthropoda; class Arachnida; order Araneae; family Araneidae; genus Argiope; species Argiope trifasciata. Next base: position 124,210 of record JAPMOQ010052972.1, on the reverse strand, counting down.
GTCTGTCTATCTCTCATTATAAACAACATTTAATAAATTAAACTGACTGAAACTTTGAAAATAGTCTTGTGATCTTAACACCAAAATTTAAAATTTTCCAATTTTTTTTCTAGAAATAATTAATTGTCTGTCTCTTGGCATATTCAAATGGTTATAAATTTCATAAGTGAAAAAAATTATAAAAAGGTTTTTCGATTTATATAAAAATTTAGGGTAGATATGTCTATTTGTTTGCTATCTGTGGATTAAGTTATTCGTGAACACAATAACTCAAAATCCGTAAAAGCTAAATAGTTGAAATGTTGTTGAAAATGCTGCCATTAATATATATGAAATTTTGTACCCACTTGGTCGAGGAAAGAAATTAAAAATCATATTTTTATTCCCCCCTCCTTTTCTCATATTTCAACATTGCTTTTGTCAAAAAATTGACGAATCTCCATGTTAGAGATCTTTCGAAATCTGGAAAACATATTTTTGAAGTATGTCTCTTTGTCTGTAACTTATATTTTTGCATATAGTTTGACTTTTTGAGCTAGATTAATTAAATTTTGTATATAGTCTTTACATGAAGTTTATATATTTTTATCATATTTTGAAAGAAATTCTTTCTCAGGATGTCTGCTACGTGAAAGCAAGTGAACGACATCTTTACACAACGCATTAAGAGCAAGATAAATAAACTTTATCGCATTGATTTATAGATGCTTATCAAATTTTAAATCTAATCCGTCTAAAACTTAGATGTCAACTGTTGGTCTGTATATTCACCCACATGTAAGCATGATATTTGAAAAACGAACGACTTTTCTGGTAGAAATTTGGTGTGTGGCCTTGGTACTAAGTTGCATCAAATTTTAGCTACAAAATTTGTCAGGGGAAAAAAAAAGAAGTCCTTAAAATCATACTCGTCTCCTTCTCTTTTTCCTTTATACCATGAAGCATAAAGATTTCATATGTAGAACTTTGAAGATTAAAAAAAAATTGAGAGGGAAAGAATTACCGGCATCTCTATTAGGAAATACGGAAGAAAGTTTCGTGTAATCATTCACGTGTGACATCCATATTATGAAAGCATGCAAAAGTGTGAAGGGAGAACACACCTGTTGGCTAAAGATAGCCCTGTCTTTCAATATTTGAAACCAACATTTCCGAAAACGACTTGTTCTTTTAAAAGTGGGAAATGAATGATTTATTCTATTTCTGACCTTCGTAGAATTCTCTGGTGTACTTTTTGGTAAATCGAATTTCCCGCTGGAAGCAGCCGCACTCTTTCCTTCTTTCTGCTCGGTAATTGGCAATTTGTATCAGTTTATCTTGATTTACTGTTTTCTGAAATTTCCTTCGAATATACCACTTTGTTCGGTCAATTAGGGAAACACTATTTTTAGTTATTGCTCTTGTTCTCCTTTTGTCTTTTTTTTTTACTTTACTTTTTCGTAGTGTCTTTTTTTTTCTTTATTTAGTATAGAGAAAGTAAAAAAATTCATATTCGAGATTTTGACAGATCTCTGCGTTTTAAGGTATCCGACTACGTTAAAAACACTAGTTATCGACCACACTGGTGACTTTTTTTCCTCTTGTTATTTTTTGTAGTTTAGACTTCCCTCTTTCCAAAATAGGTTATTTTTTCTAGGAAAAGGAAGATCTGGCCTATCATCCTGGGTCACACATTTTTCAGCTAAAATCTGTCTTTCACTTCAATTTTCTCAAAACTGTAATTGTCATAAAAATTCTTCACCATTAACATGATATCTCAAAAACTAATGAGGTATTTACATAAAACATTTAGCGAGTGTTTTAAATAATATGGGCAAGGAAAAAAACCAAAAGCTTTATTATAGCCGAAATACTTTTTCATTTATAGGTGTTTTTAGAAAAATTAAGTTGTGAATTTTTGGGGAAAAAATGCATAAATACGTATATTTATACTCATTACTTCTTTGTATCTCAAGATTTTTCTTAGATTTTGGCTTATTTCATTCATAATTGTATTCTATAACTTGTGTACAAAGAAAAATAGGATTACAGCTTTACAATTTTGTTTAGATTGTTAGCCATTTTGGCTAAATTTCATTAAAATTTACAACCAATTTTCCTATTTCTCAAAATATATTGCATTTTTAATTTTTTTTTGTATTTATTGTATTTATAATTGACAATACATTTAAAAACCATTAATAGTTTTTGAAAAATTCAATTTTTAAAAATTTTTGCTTTGAACGTAGTCGGATACTTTAAACCAACCTGAGTCCGAAAAACACATTTTCGGAGAATGGCTGTTTGTGATAGAGAAACTTGATAATGCTTTAAGCTAAACGTTTAAAATTTGGTATACGGTCTCTACAACAGTTCTAGATTTCTATCAAATTTTGAGCAAAATACGTCCAGAAAAAGTCTGACAGTTCGGCGGTACAAATATAAGTTAACGTTGTGGTGGGATGTAGATTATTATAATCTGTGCAGGAAACAACAGAACTTATGTTTTCAGAAACATTTCTTAAATAACTACATTCACACACGAAATAAACTCAAAGACAATCCCCCCCCCCCCCCAAAAAAAAAAACCCCTTCACGTGCGCAGCTTAAAGGCCTTACTTATCACATGGCAAAATATCGTCTGCATTTTCCGTCAGCAATTTTTCGTTTCCACCCTCAGAACCGGTTAAGCAAGTTTCATAATCGACAACTTTTTCTAACCAGCAAGAAAATGCCATCGATAGTGACGGAAATATTGTCCGCAAACGAACTTTAACCAATCATGGGAAACTTTAAAGTCACTTTCATTGTCGTTTGCTAACAAAAAGTGCCGACGATATTTTGTCGTGTGATAAAGCCTTTACAGTACAGTATCACATCTCATCCTCATTAACCTCGCAATGCGCAATGCAATATGGGATAATATGGGATAGCCTATCAGACATCGCCATCTAGTATCCAAAAAAGAAGATAAAGAGTTATGTAGCTGCAACAACTTAATAATTACAAAACGAAGAGAATTTGGTGGAAGAAATATTCGATTTATAGAATTAACATCTATAGTCTAGACACCCGTCAAATTTTGAATTAAATCCAACGAGTGCGTGACTTTGTCGTCGGTTCCTTTAGAAACATAAACACGGAAGTGAAAAATCCAGTGACTCAAGTATATCAAAATTGATATGAATTTCGTGACTACAAGTAATACTTTGTGTCAAATTTTTGTTTCAATAGTTCTGGAGGAAAGTGTTTCTAAAAAAAAATTCAATTTTCGGATCATGCATACCAATAAATAGTCGCCAAAAAACTTGCCAAGGAGGGTACGATAGAATCAATATGTATGCCTAACTGATGCCAGAAAATATTTTCTAACTATTGTCGCCAATGCAATACATGTGTTTTCTGAAATAATACATTTATTACGAAGAGTGTGAAAATGTTCTGGTGGGACTACTCCTGCTGTTTACAGGAAAAAGTTCTATTATTCAATTTGCATTATTGAAACATTAAATGCTTCCGTAAATCATTTAAGAGTGTTTAAGGTATCCGACTATGTTAAAAACACTGGTTACCGACCTTAGTGGCGATTTTTTTTTTTTTTTTTTTTGTAATTTCTTGTATTTCAGACTTTTTTTTATGCTGAAACACTTTCTCTATTCTACGAAAAGGAAGGCCTGATCTATCATCCAAGGTCACATATTTTTCAGCTGAAGTGTGTCTTTAACTTTAATTTTCATAAAAATTCTCCACCGTTCATATGATGTCTCAAAAACTAATGAGGTATTTACATAAAACATTTAGCGTGTGTTTTAAATAATATGGGCAAGGAAAGGAACCAAAAGCTTTATTATAGCCGAAATACTTTTTCTTTTATAGGTGTTTTTAGAAGAATTGTTGTAAATTTATGGAAAAAAGGTATATATACGTACATTCTTACCCATAACTTCTTTGCATCTCAAAATTATTTTTAGATTTTGGTTCATTTCATTCAGTATCATATTCTATAACTGGCGTAGAAAGATAAATAGGATTGCTGCATTACCATTTTGTGCAGAGTGTTAACCGTTTTGGTTCAATTTTATTAAAATTTACTTCAAAATTTCCTATTTCTCAAAATATATTATGCTTACAAATAATTTTGTAGTATTTTGTATAATAATCGACAATACATCTAAAAACCATATTTTAAATAGTTTTTAAATAATCAAATTTTTAAAAAAATGTTGCCTTCGAACGTAGTCGGATACCTTAAGAGTAACTTCTTTTTGAAAAATTTATGATTTAATATTTGTTATTTAATATCTTTGCTACCCAATTGTAGAATTTTTTAAATCATTACTTAGAAAGAATGTTTGCAAATGAATTGAGTTGACTTCCAAACAAAAATTTACGTTATTCACTGTTCTAACAATCAGTGTAAAAGACACTATTCCACAAAAAGTGCAGCAAAAAAGAAAAAAGAAAAAAATTGATGAAGGGAACATCGCGACAGGCACATTTGATGGTTTATAATATTTTAAAGCAAAGGCCTACTCTTACGTCTCCGTTAATAAATTAGTTATTGCAGAAAGTAAGCATTATAATTTCGTGAAGATGAATGACTTAATTAATAACTTTCAGAGTGTTATGGCTGGCACATATTTTTTTTATATTCCTATGCCAGTGTTTCCCAAACTTTTGACATGCGTGCACCCCTTCTATAATTTTCGTAACGCTGAGTACCCCTTGTCAAAAAAGAAATGGATGTATTTTAATAACAATCAAAAATATATTTCTCTCCTTTTTTTGAGTGGTATATACAAAGTAATAAGAGAAGAGGAATAAAACTATTCATAATCTATATTAATATAATGTGACAGTTTGGATGTTTGTTACTCAATCACACCAGAACGGCTGAACGGAATGGGATGAAATTGAGCACAAATATGGATTATAGTTAGGAATGGAACATAGGCTACTTTTTATTCAGGTTCATTTAGTGGTTCATTTTTTATTCATTGAAAACTAACTTGCGCGCCAAAAAAACTGAGGCCAAATTCTGCTAAAGATTAGTATGCATCCAGGTTTTATTCCCCAACAGAAATAAGGTTAGGGTTAGAAGAATTTCGACCGATTATTTCAAACGATTCTGTTTATTTTCTTTGTGTTTGATGTATTTGAAATCAAATGTTGTTGCTTTCAGATTCATTCTGAAGTACTTTTAAATGAAAAGAAAACGGGATAATCGCGGGTAATAGAAGTTACATTGTAAATAATATTTATTTGGATCAATGAGAAGGATGAGCTGAGATGACAAATCGTCATAAGTTGATTCCCTGTTTGTTAATTTTTATCTCGTCCACGTCCAATAGTTCGTTCATCCCCCCCCCCCCCGACTTAATCTCTACAAATGCTGAAAAGCAACTTTTCCGTGTGTTGACTTTCGCCTCAGTTGTACATCCATCAAACTTTTATTGTACACCTTGGGGTACGCGTACCACACTTCGGGAAGTTCTATTTGAAAGCTAACACGATATGGTGATAAAAAAAATTCCATCATATTTATAAATTTTATACGGTATTCCGAAAGAGTCAATAAATATTACTAATAGATCCATTAATCAGCTTTATATTGCATGGCGTAATGGTACTGAAATGAAACGATATGAATTTCGATTACAACTTTCTAACACTGCGATAAAACTTTTCGTCCATCATTTTGCTATAAATTATTCAGTTTGAAACAATCAAATAATAATTTTTTTATTGAAAAGTGAACCGAAATTCTTATACATTTCATTCATGACTATTTACTATGGATTTTTTAAAGGAATTACATGAATGTACAAAAAACTAGGAACTTTAGGGTCAAAATTCGAGGCTCAGTGCCACAAAAAACCCTCCGTGTATTCTATTATTGTAAAACTAATAGATTGGTTATTACAGAGAGTGAGCATTATCATTTCGTGAAAATGAATGACTTATTTAATAACTAAGGCTCTTATTTAATAGCTTGACAGGTTTTATTTATTTATTTAAAGTTAGATCCAAATCGGATCTAATTCACTGCAATGATTGACTCCTTTTACGGAGTGCATTAATCAAAAACACAGAAGGAACATAAGCCGCAAAACAAATCAAAACACACTTGAAAAAAAAGGATCAGCAAAGAACAACAAAGTTTTAACCCATATATAAATAAAAATGTAAACAGCTAGCGAAGGTATAAAAAGAAGTAAGGTCAAGTAGATAAAAATTGAGAACAGGTAACTTTAAAAACGCAGGGAGTCATATGATGAATATCAAGTTATCTTGCGTTAACAATATCTCGGATTTAATTGTTACTTAAAAAACTAACGAAAACTGTAGTGAAAGAAGAAAAAAAATCTCATGTACATTGATATGCTTACGAAATAAAAAGAAGTATAATTTGTAGCAATATTTTACATGGAGTAAGTAACCTTAAAAGTTTTGCTTTCTTACTTTTTTATTATTTCACGAACACTAAAATCAAAACCAGTCACTAAAATCGGATCGAAACGATCAATGATCTGACAGAAAGAAAATGCAGTGCAAAGGAAAAATAATGATGAAAGAAAATATTTGCTATAACCTCCTACTGAGGTGACATTTTTATTAATCTGCATAAATAGTAAACAGTAAGAAATGCAGACCTCAGTTCATTGAACTGCAATCCAGCATTGAAAAATAAAGATGTGAAAAATAAATTTAAAGTTCCGTTTCCATAATAAGTTTTTATTCAACCATAATTTTATGTTCCCATGACGATAAATGAATTGAAATTTAAAAAAAATGTAAAGACTATTTGAGTCGTTTTACACCAAAATAAAAATATCTGAATTTGATAATGATAGAAATCAAAGGAGTGGGAATATTTTTAACTATGCCCTACGTTACAGATTTTGTTGAACATTTCTATTATAGAGGCACCTCGAAGACCTCGTTACAAAATCTTGGCTTTGGAGTAAAACTAGGTATAGAGTAGACTAAATCTGTCGAGGATCAAACTTCCTTCTGATGTTATGGTACTTTGGAGTGGAAGTTGCATTCTCGGTTGCCGTCCTTGTCGTCTGAAAAAGATGTAGAATGTTTAGGATTTTCTAAAGTAACTTTGGTTTAATTTCAAAACTAGACATTAATTAAATCGAATTCAATTAATCATGAAAAGATGTGAAAAAGCAGGAATTTTATAGGGCATATTTTGTAGTCATTAGTGTTAATCTATTTATCAAATATCTATCTGATTTGAAAACCATCATAATCTAAAAACACTAGTGCATGTGAAATATTTTACTATACTAGTTAACCACTTTAATAGGGGTGAATATTTTCTAATTCTTTAGAAATTAGATAAATGAAAAAATGCTTTAAAGGACATGATTTTTTTTAAAATAATTATTTTATTTTATTACTATCAGAAAATTTATTGCTGGAAAAAAAATTGCGAAATCTAAATTTTTGTACACTTTTTTGGTAAATATTTAATAAATTAAAAATGGTAAATATTTAATAAATTTAAATAAGTTATCGGCATATTAGATTTTAAAGCGTTCAAAAGTTCTCCTCTCAAAATTGACCAAGATATAAAGCACTGGATTTCATTACTGTAAATTAATCAGCAACCAACTCGTAGAAAACGCAAATACCATGCTAGTCATTCTCAAAGGTAACAACATTATTACAGATGATGCGAGAAAATTTTACGGAGACCAGTTATGGGGGCTTAAAATTTTAATTAAATGTTAACGTTTTCGCAATAACTTCCAAAAATATTCTAGTACAAATAAATTTGCACTATCCTAATTTTCAAGAAATTATCTTTTGAATTATGCTAAACATTTTATGTTATAAGTATATTTTCTGTGTTTAATCAATTTTGAAAGAAAATATTTTAACCACATTTTCTAAAATTAAACTTGAGAATTTCGAACGAATTTTAAATGAATCATGAGATACAATAAAGGGTTTCTTTCATTATCATTCTGAAAGAACAGCAGGCTTTACTATTCTAAAAGAATACACTAATCTAATATGTAAAAATGAGTATTTATTTGTTCGTACTTTATATACTGACTTACCGTTCATCCTGTTTCGATAAAACATTACCAAATTATTGATTGATTGCACTCAATATTATTTTTTCAGCGGCGGCAGCAGCAGCGTGCCGGGTACCAGCTAATACTTTATAAAATTTGACTTACAGAATTGAGGATTGTTTATAAATTTAAGTATCGCATTTTTTAGTGGTGCGTTTACTTTATGAAACAACATAAAATAGTTGCATCAGTTTTCTTTTCAGTTTTGGGAATTGTTTATTAGATCAAGATTGAAATGGACACCCTATATAAGTCATGTAATGAGGCATGAAATCTTAGAAACCGTTTTTCATATCCGTATCGTATTTTCTTCTTGGCTGCAGAACCTTATCATCCTTTCAACGCAACTCAATCTTATCCTAATTCTAAAATTGATCTATCCGTTGTGGAACACCGTCATTTTTCTTGTTTTTCCACAAACTCCATGTTCGTCACGGATATGTGAACGTCTATGATTTCGAGTGTTTAACTGCAACCATTGGAGAGCGGAAAACCATTTTGTTCAGGTGCCTTGTTTCCTACGATTTGGGTCAATCAATCACAAGCGATTCGTGTTGTTTGCCGTGCACACTCGTATGAAACACACTTTCTTTTCCGAACGCGTTCCAATTTCGGCACGAATTTTCCGAGAGGTTTCCGTGAGCGTTCAGCACGTAATAGTGCCCAGAAGGGTTATTGGAAATTGTTGTTTTTCCCAAACCGAAGATCTGCTTTTATGGCGTCGGTGAAAAAGAGGGATATCTTAATGAAGTTTTATGTGTGCAAGACAAAAATACGATAAACCTGTTTAGAATCAAGGTCTTTTGAAATTTTATTTCTGTACCTTGTGTTTATTGTAGAAGAAGTAGTATAATTTAGCTCTGAGGGAATGCAGTTATTTTTGTACTTTCTAGTATACATAGTATGGAGAAAGTATTGTAATCTTCTAAAAATAAACTCGAAATTTCGGCGAATCTCCATGTTTTAGACCTCTTAGAGTTCGAAAAACTCATTTTTAGAGAATGTCCGTCTGTGACAAAGATAGCCCATAAACGCTTTTATCTAGACGGATGATGTTTAGTATACACCAAATTTATAGTCTTCACACCGAATTCCTATCAAATTTTGAACAAAAATGCGCTCAGACGAAGTTTGTCCGGCTGTTTGAATATGAATTAACATAATAATTACAAGCAATGGCAGTTGTGTAGATAAGATTTGATATTCAGATTTTTACATCTATAGTGTAGACACTTGTCACATTTAAGCCAAACACAACAAAAAGCTTCTTCTTCTTGTTCTATACAGCCGACCACCCTGCCACCATTGAACAACATAAGGCTGACCATCTGTCCGTCTGTACTTTCAAAGACATGTAAAGGCGATAACTCAAAGACGTTCGTGTCAAATTTTTGTTTCCGTTGGGTCGAGAAAAAGTGTCTAAAACACTCATTCGATGTCTGAATATTATGAATCTCATATCTGGGATTCATAGCCAAGAAATTCGCCAAAGATTACATGATAGACTCTGTGAGATAATCCACGACAAATGTTAATATTTCGTAACTATTGTACGTCAATGCCATGCAACGCATTTTCTCCATATATGTATATTCTAAAATCATATAGTTCTTGAAAATTAAATTCTAAAACTGTTTTCAGAGCTTTTTATCGTAAAATCTGTTTTTTTTTTTTTTTTTTTTTTTTTTTTTTCTTCAAGCTCTAAACTATAATTTCTTTAAACATTTGACTAAAGATTTCTTCAAAAACTTATATTCGTTTTAATAATTAATGATGTTTTGCTTCAGAGACATTATTTAACACTATAATTGGACGTATTACATCAATGCATGATTCGGTATTCAGTTTAATTCTTTTTTAACTCTAGGATTCAATTTAATTCTTTTCAGTTTGGGGGGCTTGTGAATAATTTATGTCTATTCAATTGGATACAATGTTTATTTTATGAATTTTGGATTTACCGCCGGAATCGAACATTTTTATATGTAATTTGAGAGACAAAATTATAATTACTGCAATATATTTTTCGGTAGATTACTTATATAGTAATTAAAATTCGAACGTTATTATGTTTACATGAGTGTTTTTTTTTTAAATTTTCCATCAAACATTTTGAAAATCAAATGTCTCTTAAATTGAATGAGCAGCGGAAATAATTCTAAATGGCCATATAGCGGTTATGAAACATTATTAGTATATAGGCGCTCATTGTCCGCTGTAATGATCGGATATAAGCAACGCTTTTTTTAAACATAACTCACAATATAGATTCGTTAAACGAAGATTCAACACACGTCTGCATTTTTTATTACTAAACTTAAATACCAAATTTTATGCGTCTAGATTTTTTTAAGGTTTAATGTTCACTTTATAGTAAACGGACTCATTAAATTGGTTTCTATGGTCTTCACTCAAAATTTTTACAGAAATGTGTATGTTTCGTATTAAAACACATAGCAGATTTCAACTCTAGCTTAATACGTTTGAACCATTCCGTTTACAGGCGGGCAGACAATAATATGTTTTTTTAGTTTTGAAGAGATCCAAAATGTAAAGATCGTAACCGTTACTGTTTTCCTCGACCCTCTAGCGCCCGCTGTCGTGAACAATAAGTCCTTGTCTTGGAAACGAGCGTAATGCATGATGTAGTCCCCGAGTGTTATTTTAATGTTAAATGTTATTGCCTTAAATAGTTTTGTCCCCGTGTAAATCATGTCCTTCAATGTCATTAAATGTATTTTAATTTAATTTGCATGATTTATTGATTTTAATAGCCTACCCTGACAGAATTAAAATTTTGGCGCCCTTTCTGTCACAAGATTCATTAAATTCTCTAGACCGATATTAAAAAAAATTATTTTTTTAGGCGATGGTAATATCTTTTTAGAAAGTAAAAAAGGAAAAGAAGCCATTAAATAAATCAATAACGTAACGCCATATCAAAATTTGGTTAAAAAAATTAATAAAAAAATCTATTGCTATTGTTAATAATTTCCTCAGGGAATGAATTTTTGGTTCTTTCCTTTCTTCAAATTTCTGGTGCACTTATATTTCTGGAGATATTTTTTTTCTAATCGCTTAACTATGTTTCTATTTATAATCAAATTTTTAAAAAAGTATTATATTTGGACTTAATTGTTTTTAAAAATCGTGTAATTTCAAAATTTTGTTATAATTAATTCTTTCAAAAAGTAAATATTTTTAAAAAATTCGTTTTTTGTATAAACTATAATATTGATTGATAAAAATTTAGCAGACCGTTAGCGCTAAAAAAATTGTGTATTCATGAAATCATTCTTCGCTTATCAATTTTTAATCCACGCCGTGCAAACGCAGAGAACTGATACAGTTACCTTGATAAGAAAGCTAAGTAATCGATGTTTTATTCGACGCACCTGTAGTTTCATTTTATCACAATGGTTTTGTAGCTTTGGTTGGTAATAGCTATTTTCACATTTTAAGGCTATTTGTAAGGCATATTATTATTGTGAGATAAAGGATAATGAAACTAAATTTTGTTCTCGGAATTTCTGATTTCAAATTCTTTTTTTCATTGTCTGGCGTAGATAATAATAATAATTGTAAAGATTTTTTAATTGTCAAAAAATATGACGTATATCCCGAGATTGTGAAGAGTTTTCACGTTTCGAATCTTCTTCAGATCGAAAAACATAGTTAATGAAGTTAATATTTATCTGTGGATACAATGACTGAAAAGCATTTTCACCGAGACAGATGGAACTTAGAATTTGGCCTTTGCCGCATTTGCTGTTTTCTATCAAATTTTGATTCGATCGATGGAAAGTCTGGCTGTTCGAACAGAAAATAGCATTAATAACTACTAAACGCATAGAGCTGGATTGATGAAAATTTGGTACACAAGCTTAATATCCAAAATCTAAACGCATAGAG
>JAPMOQ010052972.1:25109-106993 GCA_026543055.1 Argiope trifasciata | reverse complement strand
ACACACACACACACACACACACACACACACACACACACACACACACACAATATTATCGATACGAATAGGATGAATGGCGTTACGGCAGTGAATAAGGTACAAATAAACTTTCATTTTTATATTTTAGATATGATTGTACTATGCCTACGTCTTTTACGCAATTGTAAGCAATAAGTTGACCGAGTTTCGTCGCAATCGGATGAACGGTATGGCCTCGCATATGAGAAGAATAAACAAAATTCATTTTATATTTTAGTTTAATTAGCTACAATTTTATAGAAATGAAAAATTTCCCAAAAAAGTTAATTATTGCTATTAGTTTTAATTACTGTTTTCCTTCTGTTAATTTAATTTTTTTGCTTGTGTATAAATTTATTCAAATAAAGACTAAAGTATGGAAATTTGTCCTATATAAATATGCGGCAGTATTGTTTATAGCTGAAAATCGAAATCTGCCCTGGATTTTGAATCGAAATCGGTGTGCCATGAGCAAATTCCTTTTTAAAAAATGTAATATCGGCGACAGATCGTATAAATCGACATTTAGGACAAAAATAAACCAATAAGAGAATAATATAGATTTATTTTCTCTTATATTATAATTAACTTACCGCTATAACAAATCCTATTAACATCATGTCTTTTTAATATTTGAGATAGGTTCCCTCTTTAACCTCTACTCTTGATTCGCTTCAGTTTTTATCTTATAGTTTTATGGATCTCATTTGAATAACCTTAGCCTAGAATCGAAATAAATTGTCCATATAATTATTTGTAACCTATCTACTTTAATCTAATATTTAGGTCATTAATAATTAATGCTTCTTTTTATTCCCGTGAGGCTTTCGGAGATTATGTTTACTGGTCCGTATCATTTAAGATCGTATATGATGTATAAGCATTGTTAGTATTCAAAATAAATAAGTTTTAATGATATTGAAAATAAGTGAGGAGCACTCTTTACAACTGATGACGAATTATTGCATTTTCTCTTTTTTGTTTAGTAGTAGTATTTTGTTTTTAAAGTCACGGCATATTAAGAAATTAATGATTAAATGTTTTAAACATTGAGTTCATACTTGCTCTATTTTGGTTCCTTCAAGCCGGTCTTTCGGCGTTTGTCGGTCAATGGTGTCCGATACGATGTGGAAGAGAAATTGTATGTGGGATCTAGTTGCCTTGGTAATTCTTGATATAAGTTTTACTCTGAATGAATATGAATAAGTTTTACTCTGAAGTTCTTGATATGGTAATGAATTATGCGCTGCAATGTTTATTTAATTGCCTTAGTTTTACTATCTGTTTTGATTGGTTTAAAGATTTTAAAACTGGTGCCCTTTCTAAGAACAAAAAAAAATGGATTTGATATATTTTTACTTCCTTTTATACGTATTATTCAGCGTAATAATCGTCAAATATATTCGAACTCCAGATTTTGACGAATCTCCATTTTTTAGGCTGTGTTCGAAAAATACATTTGTGATAAATATTATAACTCAAATCTGCTTGGAGCTAGACTGTTGAAATTTAGTACTTGATCTTGACGCCAAATTTATGGAATTCTGTGAAATTTTGAGTAAAACCTGTTCAGTAAAAATCCATCTGTCTGGTTTCAAAATATCAGTTAACTCCATAATTACAAAACAAAAAAAAAAGCTAGATAAATAAAATTCGGTGTACAGGTTTAACATCTGTAATGTATACACCTGTCAAGTTTTGACACGCGTCTAAAACGTCAGGAATACAGTACGTGCTTTAGCTTATACACTTCTCGGAGCTTGGGGCATGATTTTATTTTTTTCAATTTCTTACCGTTTAAATCTTTATCCCCTTGATATAGGAATTTATTTAACTTCTTAATTAGATGGCACATCCTATCTAGGTCATTTAATGTTATTTTAATTCCTGTTATGATAAAAAAAAAGCTTTCAGATATTGAGGCATTTCTGAGGGATTTTTGTATTTGAATCACTTAATATTTTTGCTTAATTACGGGTTTAAAATTAAAAATTCAGTAGTTCGATGCGTGCGTCAGACAAGCCCTTATATGCGAATGTGTTAAATACATTATGTAACATACTATCTCCAAGTTGTTCCTCTTAAACGTTCGTCCTACACATTTAATGAGGGCCGCGGTGGCTTGGTGGTTAGGTTTCGTCTTCGGAACCGGAGGGTTTCAGGTTCGAGACGCGATTCCACCGAAGAACCGTCGTGTAAGGGGGCACATTAAACCTGTCAGACCAAACGTCCTCCCACTGGTGTGGTGTAGTGAGGTGAGGGGGTGCCAGCTCAGGTGTCGTCTTTGACACCTGATCCTGGTTCAAAATGACAAGGTCCATCTCAAAAAAGCCCTAGTGTTGCTTTAAAGCGTCGTTTAGGACGTTAATACAAACAAACAAAACCTGCACATTTAATGTTTCTTTATTCCCTCTCTCTGCTACATGCACAGACTCCACTTCACCTTAATGGCTCTTCTGAGGCAACTTAAATCCACTTTTTTAATTGCTGCTATGCCACTGAATTGAACAAACTTACAAAAGTATAAAATATAGATTGACGAAAATGGGCTCGATTCTCTTATCCCTTTATATTTTGTTATACCGTTATATTTTTGGCACGATTATCTGCTTTTATATACTCCATTAAGCTCTTAATGGCAGAAAAAAATGTCAAACCCCACATATGTAGACCTTAATTCTTACGCATCCTCCAAAGTGGAACATTTCCATCGAGCATTTTCCTCCATTTTACTTCACAAGTAATCGCAAGCCATAAATAACCATTTAGAACATCGCTCGATTATCTAATTACCATCCATCAGTTGCCTAATCCAGCCGAGACACACTTAATCCAAACCCACCTCTCGCTTTCGCCGTCAGAATTTCGGCGAGGGGCGAACGTAGGTGCTGCTACCTGTGGAAACCAGGGTGTAGGAGTGGAGGTCAACACTCTTCCCGAGCGGCAGCCCATGACGAGTTGAGTTGCCGCCGCAGACGACCACTTGTCGTCAGATGCAACGGAAGCGAGGGATTATTCTCCCGGGAGTGTGGCTCGCTGGATTTATCGCCTGTTTCTATCTTTCCGTGTTTTTGTGAACTGGTGGTGTTTACATAGACAATGGGGATGAAGAAGAAGAAAGCAGAGGACTATGAGAAGGGTGGATATCGGATCAAACAGGTAGGGGGACGTATTTTTGTATTTGATAACGGTTTTTCACTGGGGCTCTACTTCGGAATTTTTTTCAGTGACTTCATAAAAATCCCCATGGTCTAAATTATTTTTTCAGCGTAATTTATTTTCATCCCTCCCACCCTACTTTCTAGAATTTCGTGAGTTTTAGAAAAAGTAAAATATCTTTGTATTTAATCTTTCTCTTAAGTTTGCTTGTTTTAATTTGATTTTACATTTACTGTAATAACTTTAAAAAAAATACCCATGATCTAAATTATTTTTTCAGCTTAATTTATTTTCATACCTCCTCTCCCTACTTTCTGGAATTTCTTGAGTTTTAGAAAATTAAATTATGTCTTGGTATTTAATCTTTCTATTAAGTTGACTTGTTTTAATTTGTTTTGACATTTATTGTAATTACTTAGATCATCATCTAGAAAGGTGAAAGATCTTTTTTCCGTTGACTGTATAAAATTATGCAGTATACTTGTTCATATCTTTTTACACTCAGACTAAAAAAGGCGATTTTGTTGTTATGGAAATCGACATATAAAAGCCGGATGATGTTTTATCAATTTCAATTATATATTGAAATTTAATAATTTGTTTAATATTTCTATTTTAAGTTTGCTTGTTTTAATTTGTTTTGACATTTATTGTAATAACTTAGATCATCTTCTAGAAAGGTGATACTTTTTTCGATTGGCTGTATAAAATTATGCAGTATACTTGTACATATCATTTTACACCCTGATTAAAAAAGTTGACTCTGTTGTTATGGAAATAGCCGTATAAAAGCCGGGTGATGTTATCAATTTTATTTTGAAATTCTTTTACTTTTGTAACTGGAACTGACGATGCTTCAAATACTAACAAGTTAAAAATTTGACGTTTGATGATTATTTATTTTAATTTTAATTCCTCACTAGAATTATCTTTTGACTGGCGGGTTTTTTCCCCCCTTTTGGTTCAATGTCGTTGTTTTCGTTCGTATATATAGCTTATTTCTCTTCATCTCGTGGGTTTTTTCATGCAAAAAATATATAATATTTTGTGTCAAAATAATACCCACATCAGCAAATTTAGTAAATATCGCTTCCCTCTACTCATATTCCCCAAAACAAATGAAAGGAAACTGGATATAATAAAACCCTTTGATGGATTTGGTCTAAAATATGACGTGTATTTAAAATGTTAATGTGAAAATTGCATTCAATTAACTATATGCTTTTTAAAAAGTGAGTCACTTAATTTAATTTCATATAGTGTAATTTCTTTTTATTTATTATCATGTGAGAACATGATCCTGTTTTAAGATTAATTGAAGGCAAATAACAATTGAAATTCGACATCGCGTAGGAATAAATAAAGCATAAATAACAATAATTATTAACTTTTAATCGCATATATTTTCTTGTACCTGCTTTTACCAGTATTGCTTTATTATTACTTATGCTTCTTTGATAGCAGATGCAATTTTAAAAGAATGACGTATAATTATGCCATCATAGCTGTTATATTCATGGAATGCAATTTTTCTTCGGTGGAATTAAACCAACTTAATTTTTATAATTTGTTCAATAAAACTTCTTGCGTCTAATAACAGTTTTAATAAAAGTATTTTCTCTTTCCACCGCCTTGAACTGGCTAATGACTTAAATTAATTAAGACGAATAAGGACTTAAAAATAATAATCTTCTCACATGATAACTTAAAATTTGTGATTATAGATTTCATTTTTTTATTTATTGCATTCATTTGCTTAAACGCATTTCCCAAATGTTTTTTATAAATCATTTGAATGCTTTAAGCATCTGTATTTTGCGTATGAAAAAATATAGACAAAAAAAAAAAAAAAAAAGAAACTCCGAGGGAAACAAGATTACTCGTAAATATAAGAGGATAACAGGCAGTATCTTTACTTTAACCATATTCTATGCATAATATTGTTAAATAATATTGTATATTGTTATAATATTGCAATATTGTTATATCTATTATTGTTATTCCGGCCTTTCTTTCTGTCTCTATAACTGAAGATTTTTCTAAAGAAACAAATGCAATTTTGAAAATAATAATAATAAAAAGGAGCAGTGTTTGATTCGCGAATAAACACTTGGCGTAGGAAGTGAGATAAATTTTCAGAAACAGAAAAGAATATTTTAATTTGAAATATTTATAACGTTTTGAAGAAAGAAAAATATATTATTTACTTAAAGTCTGTTGTTGTTGTTAGACTTCGCCAAATGATTTATTTTTTTGATTAAAATATATTTAGCGATAAAGTTTAAATAACAATTTCTTTAATCTTTCCATTCCATTTCAATGTAATATAGCAGTATACAAATAATGCCTTAATTTCGAACCACAATCTTTAACCTTGATCTATTTGAGGTGCATAAAAAATTTCAAAAAGTTTTTTGCCTTCTTCTATTTGAAAAGAAGAACGCAAAGGAGGGGGAAAAAAAGAAGAAGAAAATCCATATTGGATCATTGATGCTGGCCTCTGTGAAACCTTAAGCTTTAAAATTGGAGACACCCATTCATGTTGAGAGAGGTCCTTGGAGGGGGTTTTCTATTGTGCTCGCATAAAAAGCGTTCGAAAGTTGTTTAACATTCTTTCAGACGCTGGCATACCTGAGTGTTTTTTGCTGAAGAGGGTGTTGAGTATTTGAGATGTAGCTTCATAGCTGATGGTTTAGAAAACAGTTTCGCAATGGGAGACTTTCTTCGATATTAAACTACTATAGCAGCAAAGTCGTTACAGATTATATGATATATCGCCAACGAAGTATATAATCAGATTTGTGGATTTATTTTTTTATCTATTTTTTGTCAGGGAATTTATTACAGTCCTCTTAGGATTCTGAGAGGGTTTCTCTCCCTCCTTTGTATTGCTATATTATTTGTGAAACAAATCTATCACACATATTTACTCAAATGTTTTATGGGACCCATGAGAGGTGTTCTTAGAGTATTTATTGATTAAGGAATAAGAGAAAGAGGAGCGATGAAAGAGCGATCAAACCCAAAATATGAATATTACAGGCGTCTATTTCTTTTGTTGGTTTGCAATTAGAAATTTTTCATACATAATTACTGTGCTTTTTCTGTCTCTATATCTTATCTGAAGAAACTTTTCCTTTGATTGTTTACTTAATGCTAGATGTAGAATAAAAATAAGCATAAATAAATTATTTTCGCAGGGAGGATTTTTTAAAATTTTTATTTAAATAAATAAACATAATTGACGATGGAATATATAAAAAAAAGCACAATGAAACAAGGAAATAATTTGCTGAAAACCATGCACTTAACATTGAAAGTTTGCAGTTTCAACCTCGGCTGCTCACTAGTTGGCATTTATATTGCTTTTTAATGACATCGGAGATTCATCTTTAAATTTAAAAATTTCAGCATCTGTTTTTATTATTATTATTAAAACAAATTTATTCTATTGTTTTTCCTCTAATGACTGAATTTCATTTGGTGGCATTTGGCCCTTGTTATTTTACGTTACATAATTGACAAAACTTTCAAATCAAAAAAATAAGTTCATCGCTTTAAACATTTTTGCTCCTCAGGAAATTTAAAGGTTTTTTTTTGTTGTTGTTGTTGTTCCCATCTGTGAATATAAGGATATAATTTGACATTAGCAAATACTATCTATATTTTATTTTCTTGTATATGAAATAAAGAAAAATTATTGCAATTATAGAAAAATTCGAACTAGAGATTTCAACGAATCTCCATATTTCAAACCTCTCTGAGTTCAAAAAGGGCAATTTTTAAAAAAATGTGTCTATCTGGACACGGAAGATAGCTAACGGATGATATTTGGTATATCGCCCTTACAATTTCCTATCAATTTTTTGGGCAAAATTTATGTAAAGGTGCCTGGCTGGCTGTTTAAATGTAAGTTAACACGATGACTGCGAAACAATAAGATAAGTTAAAATTCAATACTCAGATTTTAATATGTACATTGAAGACGCATATCAAATGATGGCCAAATCCAAAAAGACGTTGAACGCCTGTCAGTCTGTACTTTCAGAAGCATGCAGCTATAACTGATAAATGCAATGACTTAAACATGTGAAAATTGGCACATGATTTTTGACTTCTATTTTAGTTGTGTCTCAAATTTTTTGGAAACAAAACGTGTGAACGCAGTTTTCATTTTTGAGTGCCCATTGTTCAATTCTATATCTTTTGATGATACGACTTTGATATTTCGATGTATTTCCATTTGTCTGACTTTTTTTTTTTTTTGAGTCTTATAAACTATATTTGGATTTGATATTTCAAAATCGTAAAATATAACTATATCCTTAATATGTGGTCTTGACATCAATATCATAGATTTAAAAAAAATTATGGTCAGTATCCTTTTTGATGTGTGACTGACCATATGCATGGAAACACTTTAACTCATACATGCAGTAAGCTAAATGGATGAAATTTTTCAAAAGGCTTAATCAGTAAAATGGGTGATCTGTAAATTATATTTATTAAAAAATTAGCTTTCTGACCTTTCTCAAGATATGAGAACTCTTTGGGTCAGAAACATAACAAACTACATAAGTGAAATTTTATATTTGGTCTTAACATTAAAACTGTAATTGTACGTAAAATTTCTGACCTAATCTTTAAAAGAGTAATCCAAATGCGTATTCAAATTTTAGAAAATTAACAGTCCTGTTGTAAAACTTTTTTAATTGATAATTGTTTTAAACTGCTTTAAAATGAATTTCAAAAAACGGGAAAATTCATTGAAACTATTATTAAAGAACTAATTTTTTTTTTAATTGTACAGTGAAATTTTGGAATTTGCTATAATATTTGTCTATTTCAGTACAGATACATTTTGATTAATTTTATTCGAATTAATTCAAACTGTCTTTAAAATTTTGAAAAATCTTCTCTTATGACCAACTTGTACTCAATAAATAAGTTCCTACCAAATTTGGTAACTGTAGATCTGTCCTTTAATTCACACTACATCATGCTTTAAATGTCATATAGCTTAGCAATAATATTATACCATTAAATGCAAGTTTTATTTTGAAAAAAAAATCTATTATAAAGCATATTTTAATGTCTCGAATTAACTCTTTAAGAAGAAAAATATTAAAAACTGAAAATATAACTATTTAAAGTGTGAAAACAGTTTATTTATTTCATTTCTCATGAAAAGGCGGATACTCAGTGACCGGAAACCACCGAGCACGGAATTCTGAAATTAATAAAACGGAAGCTACTTTCAAGGACAGTTAAATGCTGAACCTAGTTTACATTTAAAGGAAAAACAGCCTTAAAATTTCCACGATGACTTGTTAAGCTCTTGGGAACATACTGAAAACACGACACACGCCCGTGACGGAATTAAGAAAGAAAAAAGTTTAAGTCTCAATCATCCAGGCATGCTTTTTTTAACGTAAAATTTTTGTATTTTTTCTGACTTCTCATCTGAGAGAATCACATAAACCACTCTTCAGTCAACCGATTTAAAGGAGGCTTTCATTGTTAAGCCTTCGCGGTTAACTGGTGTTACCGTTACGGTCGTGCGGAACCAGTCTTGCTTATCCTTAAGAATGCTTTTTATTCTTCCTTTTTTTATTACTATTATCTTTTTTTTTTGTAGTGATTCCGTTAAGAATCCGTATTTAATACATTTTTCAATTAAATGCTCATTGTTTATTGTATTTGTTTTGTTCGGAATCTTTGGAATGTTTATTGTATTGGGATCTGAAAATCTTTAAACGTGCTTCTGGGATAAAGTATTAATAATTACTGTTTGTAGTATAATGAGTTAAATTGGTTTTTAAAAGGTATTCTGGGATTGGGCGGGGTTTATTCGCTTTTTCAGTTCTGCTTTTGATAATATCTGTTAATTGAAACTTTCTTCTTTTCTGTAAAATGGCAGGGAAAAGTTCACCTGAAGGAGAGAAAAAAATTAGACCTCACAAATATTGTCTTCTATGAAATGGAAATATCCTGTAGAGAAAGTCGATTAAAAAAAAAATAAAGATTGATATTTTTTTAATATTGGAGGGAAAAAAACTGATTCCCCCCATAATGCAAAAAACATTCATTCTTTTAATAATCATTTTTTACTAAATAATTTTTTCTTAAACTCTGACACTTAAAATAGGCAACATTGTAAAGTTTGTATTAAAAATTTATTGGCAAGCAAAAGCAACATCAGCCTTTACAACAGACTTTAATATTCCTATTTTCTCGTCACATAAGTACTCAATACAAAACTAGAAAAATACTAAAAACGTTTTATCGTCTCACTCTGGAGTTGTGAAGTGTTTGAAAAACTATTTTAATTTGTGGCGATCTCAACATTTATCGCCATAGTTGTTTGCAGTGGTGGTTTTTGACAATACGAGGCCATAGGCGCTGAAATATTTTGAGGCTCCCTCCACGCTAAACTCTATCGTTGACAAAAATGTAGCAAGCTAAGTTTATTTCAGTTTTAACTTTATCTTAATATTTATTTTGTGATACCATTATGAATTGAAAGGCGATTCCTAATGCATTTATAGCTTTTATTTTTTTATTGTACAGATATTATGCTTTTTATCGATCCATTTTATATTCTAAGCAATTTTTTTAATTGTTTCTTGACTAATGAATATGTAATTTACTATTCACATATAATTTAAAGCAACAGTCATTGAGTTCTTTAACGGTTAACATTCTTTAAGATTTCAAGAAAATCGTTAAATTTTAATATCAAGATTGTTTATCCAAACCCTGGTAAACATGCTACAGTGTGCGAAAAGGAGAGAGGATGCGAAAGTATTTTGAATTATAAAGTTTAAGAACAGAATTTGCAGATGCAGCGTTTTGATTCCGTAAGAATTTTACTTAAGACTTTATCGGTGAATCAACACTTTTTCTGTAAAGAAAAAGTAAAAGATGAAAATTACGTGAATCATACCGAAAAAGAGACTTGAAATTTATCTTCGGCTTAACACTATGATACACATTCAAGTAGATTTTGAGGCCTCTTTGTTCCTCGAGACACGAGGTAACCGCCTCAATCCCCTTTGCGGAAATCCTCCATTGGTTGTTTAATATATTCGCATTGATGAACTTACTCTCTGTAGCGCATCTTAGAATGTTATGGGCAATTCGATCCTGTAATATGTTTATGATCATTTTACCTTTCTTTCCATTCTCTTTTCTTTTTCATTTAGATTGGCGAAGCAGAGCCAAATTTGGCGGTTGCGCCTATGAATCTGCTAGCAGTATGTTCAACGAAATTTTCATTGTTGGTTTTTGAATTTAATACTATAAATTTACTTACTTAAAAATTATTAAGGACAATAAGTTTGTTTCTGTTTCTTTATTATTGCAACATAAATATTAAAGATATTTATTATGTATGTATTTAAAATAGTCAAGAAAACTCAAGACTCAGTCCTCATCCCCAATGATTCATCTGATTTCGTCAACTTTTTTTTCATATGAAAGCTCTTGATCACTAAATAAGTCACAAGTTGTCGTTTACACTCCGCAACCTTCCATTTACAAGAGAAATTGCTAAAACCTCTACCGTATATTCTTTAAGGAGACAAACAGTTACAAAGTCACAGTTATTGTGTCGATTTCATATAAAATTTCATATAAAAAGGTTCGACCTTAAATATATTGTATATTACACACACCAATCCTAAAATTCCTAGAGTTATCTCAAACGAATACTTTGATCGATTTCTTGTTCTTAATTATTGGATCGATTTTTACCAATTTATTAACCATCACATTGCTCGACTTTTTTTAAAGCATTTTATTTTGCTCTGATAAGATGTAGTTTATCAGTCATACGGATTGCATTAATTATTACTATGATTACATTAACACTTCATAATCACAATAATAATTACATTAACTCTTGCCGACGTCCTGGCGTAGGTCTTCCCCATGATTTGGGTGTCCCGGTTCAAGCATGGTTGTTAATCTGTGTTCTATCTGGGAGTAGTGTGAATGTGTCCCCCTGTAAAAAGGAGTTGTGAGAACGAAAGTTAAGCAGAAAGTAGCTAAATTGTACTCTTGGCCCTAGTTGGCGCTACTCAAAAAACAAGGGATGCTAATTTAGCCTTAAATCGCTGATAGCTTTCTGTCAGTGGGCTTGTAAAGTGCCATAAATAACAACAACGCATTAACACTTTTAATGTTGTTGGCGAACAACTGGTCATCCTAATCATCTAGTTATTTTACATTTTATTAACATTTAAAATTTTAATTATTAACATTAAATTACATTACTTTATTTCTCATGTTATATTTCATAATAAATGTTTTAAAACATTAGGACTAGCTAAACAGACTGAAGAAGTGCAACGATATGAAAGTGTTGACTACGACCTCTTTCAAAAGCAGCTGTATAAACTTGAAATGTTTTTTCTGGGTCAGTCTTAATTTCATTGTAGTGTGTATGTTTTCTTAAGATGTCGCTGCTGCGCATTAGATTTGAAATGTGAGGTCGATAGTTTTAAAGTCCGCTTCTTCTTGTGTTTTATAAATATTATTTTTAAGAATTAAGAGAAGTATAAAAATATTTGTTTAATTGTTATCTTTAGAAAACCTTTTTTATGTTGGCTATGAACATATTTAAAAAGAACTGTTTGAATAATTTAATTTAGGTATATAAACATAAGTGCTTCAATTTTTGGTTTTAACTTTTTAATTATATATGAAAAAAATGATAATTTTATGGTACTTTTTTACCATACTAAATATATATATATATATTTGATTGACTTTAGTATCCTTATCTTGAAACCTCTTCTCGATTTTGTTTTCCTCCTTTGTGATTTTTGCATACATAGCTCCCATCCTAAAAGATTATTATTTGCTCCGGATCCTTTTTCAAATTCTTCATTAATTTAATTTCACCTTCTATTTATTTATTTAATTTTTTGATCGTATCTTTACAGACAGTTACATTTCTTGGACCTTCCTTTTAGTTGAATAAAATTTCTTTGTTGGTTGAAAAATCCCCCTTTGCAGTTATTAAAGCGTTTTCTCTTAACCGCTTCGCTTACAATGACGTGTCTGTGATGCTCCTCGATTTATGGAATTTTTTAATTTTTAATCTGCAATTAAGGGAAAGTGTTAAATGATTTAAAATGTAAAAAGTCACTTGAAACGTATTATTAAAGAAATAAAAATAATAGTAAATATTCCAATTAGGAAGCTATTAAATCCATTTAATTAGGAAGTTAAGTAAATTCGTATGCCATGTAGTTAATCAAATACGATTTTGAGATAAATTCCAATGTAATTATTATTCGAAGTTGGTTTAAGTTCTTAGAATGAAGTAAAACCACGTATCTGCTACTTCATTGCTCTGCGCCAAACAGGTTTCTTTGCACATCTGCTTCTAGCTGATATCATCACATTTCTTTTTTTAAATCACCATAATGAATATTTAAATTCAATACGCTTCATTTCAAAACATTAAGTTAATAACGCACGTTCATAATTATCTTTCAAGATTATTTAAAATTCTGTAAAAAATATATGATTATTAAAAAGAAATAATTTCCTGTATTTAATGGTAAGGTTTGTTAATTCATGAGTCAAATTACCCTTGGAAGATTTCCGTGATTCATTTACATCCATTCACTCTCTCTCCTGCCTTCTTATTCTTCCGTTTCAACAAAAACCGCAGCTGAGCTAACAAGACAACAAACACCTCGAGATCATTCTTTTAGTAGCCAAGTCTCGTATAAGAAAAAGATTAAAAAGCCGAGGTTTTGTCGTTTATATGGTCATGAAAGCAAAACTGGCATGACACAAAGATTTCCGTCCCTGAGTCACTGTTTCGTCAAGGTCGTACACACACACACACGGGCATGGAGCAGCTAGCTCACTGTTTTCAAAGAAAAGCGGGTCATGTTCAGTTTCCGGATTGACTAAGACCGAAATTAGCAGCCAGTTTTACGTCAGATGAAAAAGGGTATTGTGTTCGTCCCGCGGTGGTACTCGCAGCTTTTTAACCCCCCTTTTTCGATCCGTGTTCCTGTAACAAAGTCACGTATTATGTAAATGAGCTTAATCCGATGAAGACGAAACTTAAGATGCAGCACTAATGTGCCCGAGATGACGTGAAAACGGGTCACTAGCAAAAATGCTGGCGTGTGTCGGAATTCATGGTGTTTTCTAAACTGCTCTGTTTAAAGTTCGATTATTTAGGTTTACCTAAGTTGAGAGCTAAAAATTATTTATAAAGCATGGATATTTGGTCAAGGTTTACTTATTATAAAATCTAGATCCCGCGGTGGCCTGGTGGTAAGATCTCGGCTTCGGAACCGGAGAGTTTCAAGTTCGAGACTCGATTCCTCCGAAGAACCGTCGTGTAAATGAGTCTCTTGCATGTTAAATCTGTCAGGCCAAACGTCCTCCCGCTGGTGTGGTGTGTGATGTCGAGAGGGGGGTGCCAGTTCAGGTGTCGTTCTCGTCATCTGACCATGGTTCAAAATGACGAGGTCCGTCCCAAAATAGCCCTCGTGTTGCTTTAAACGGAACGTTAATATAACTGAACTAAACTAACTAGATCCCCCGGTGAGGTACATCGTAATTGAGGATGAGATGCCTCCGGTATGGTGGTTGGATCTCGCCAATACAGTGGGTACAATAAAGTGGGGGTTACACGACTTGTACCCGCCTGCAAACGAGGATGCGTTCCCCCCTTCGACCCTTCTTGAGGTTTTCTGGGCTCCTTTGTTGTCTGAGCATTTTACCGACAAATTGTCGGTAGAATCGACGGGCATCAAAGAAAACGAAAAAAACCGCAAGAGGGGTCGAAAGGGGAGCACGTGGCTCGTCTGATAGATGGACAGATCGTTCGAACTCGGCTTAATAGGTGGAGAACTGACACTCCCATCGATGACGAGCCATACTCCCTACGGGGAGTGTTTACCGTGGCCGGTGATGGCCTTTAGGGCTCAATCACAGTTCCCGCCAGTGTTGTTGTGTTGAAGGCCCGATCATTAAATTTTACGTAGTTTATCCGTGTGCCTTCATGGCTGGTCTGAGGTCAATAGTATGACTTATAAAATCTAGACCCCCCCAGGGGGCACCTCGTAATTGAGGATGAAATGCTTCAGGTATGGTGGTTGGATCTTGCCAACCCGGTGGGTACAATAAAGGTCTAGTTCTGGTCCTCCCATCGATGACGGAATATACTCCCTACGGAGAGGGTTGTACTGTGGCCGGTGGTGGCTATTAGGATTCAACCATAGTTCCCGCCAGTATTGCTGTAGTGACGGACCGCTCATTCAGTAATTTTTCCGTGTGCCTTCGTTGCGTGTCAGAGGTCTTATGACTTATTATAAAATCTAACTTGATTTTTGAGGCCTGGTTTTAGTCTTGAATGCTATAAATTAACTTTAAAAACGCACTTTTTTGAATTCCGAATTAGTCAAGAAGAAAGGATACCACAGCATTGCAGTAGCATTTGTACACAATGTGTCGTCATTTCATTGACTCCATTCCATTGTAATAGCAGTAAAGAGAATGAAAATAATTTAACTGAAGTTTTTAACCTGACAACTATTTTTGGGTATTTTTAACCCCATACTTTCTCTTGTTTAGAAATTCTCGGTTTTATAAAATTTTGCACCTATTATTTCTTGTATTTTCATGGGAAAAATCGAAGAAAAAGATTAGAACGACAGAAATCAATGAAACTATGCATCTCATTTTTGATAAGAGGATTGGGGTCAAAATAGCCCCTACATGTGCTGGCGTTTCGAATTCTTTTATGTTGTGATTATGATAATGTGCAACATAAATTCAGAGGGTTTTTTTGGAAATCTTCCTACTTTTAGATAAAATGATGACAGTTCAAATTCGTCATATATTCATGAAATTTTTGAAAGTGATCATGATACAGAATTGGAACAAAGCTCAGTTTCTGAATACTGATCAGAATCTGATTGAGTCTTTTCCTCATAGGAAAAGCAACAAATCCTTATGTAAAATGTACTCTTTCATGATATGAATAAATTGTCTTGAAATGCATGATAACAATTCATTTTATTCTGAATGAAGAATGATAAAAATACTTTTTGAGAATGTATTTATAGTAGCTGTGAAAAGTTACGAATTTTCAGAATTATTTGTTAGTGTGTGTGTGTGTGTTTTTTTTTGTTTTTTTTTTCAAAAAATGTTCAATGTAAAATAAAGACTTTACTTATTCTACCAATATTTTCCTTCAGGAATAAAATACTAACATTAAAAACAATTTTTTAATGGATGTAATTGGGAAAAAAATTTGTATTTTAAATAAGAATTTCGCATTTTTATTTTAAATAAAAACAAATTTGAATGGGAAAAACATTTATCCTCTAACCATATTTTTTTTTTACAAATAGCCAACAAAGGGGTTGCACTTACCTCCTACCCCAACCTAAGGGGCAAGTGCTCGATAATTTGAGTCAAAATGATTCCGCATGTGCGTTAACGTTCAAAATTTGGCCTACTAAAGGGTTAAACTTCATACGAATCCGCCTTTCTTGTATACTTACACAAAAGTATAAAGTTTGTGTTTAGAATCGAGAATTCATTTTAGATTTCTTGTCACCGGTCAATGGGTCTAAATGTTGGTATATCTTCTTCTTGGCATTGTCAATTCTAGTTGTTGCATCATCAAAATCAAAATCCCGATTCCATCCAAATATGGTACGGATTTATATTTTTAAATGTTAACGCCACACCTCATGTTCATCATGTTTCTGAGTTATCGTGTTCGTATGAACCTGCATTGCAAAACATATTATCTTCTCTATATACTATTTATATTATTCTTTAATAATTACAATATGTGTGTACTGTTAGAGCCCATCGATGGATTTCGTCCAGCGTAGGAAAAAATTTGCTGTTTTACTTTAAAGCAGCCGTATCAAATTTCCATTGTCTTTTTTTTTTGTGTGTGTGTGTGTGTTTTAACATATTTATAAACAGAATGGTATATTTAAAAAAAGTGTTTCACGGACTTGGAAAATCTGACGCTCACAAATTCGTCAAA
Organism: Argiope trifasciata; assembly: GCA_026543055.1. NCBI lineage: Eukaryota > Metazoa > Arthropoda > Arachnida > Araneae > Araneidae > Argiope > Argiope trifasciata. Next base: position 90,771 of record JAPMOQ010052972.1, on the reverse strand, counting down.
CGCACGAGGTCGATTTTTTTTCAATTACAAAATTGTTTTCTCCTTGTAAGGGGAAGTGGGAGTGTAGAAGACTAAAAAAAAACATTTAAAATACTGAATCTGCATATGCTATATAAAGTTCTTTTGAATAGTTTCAATATTTTTTACATTAATTGCTATCCATAGGATTTCATCTCAAGGTATCCCCAATTTAAATGCTCTCAAAACTATTATATCCTGATGGTAAGTAGAAGTATAGCAGCACTTGAAAATATTTCTATGCTTTTAAATCCTTTGTACAAAAACTATAGAACTTTGAAAATTTGATTCTTGAATGCTGATTTGTAAAAGACAAGGATAGATAGCTCTGATGCACAAAACTATAGAATTATATTTTAAGCTGATCCCATTTATCCTAACTAAACCTAGGGGCCTAGTGGTAATATCTTGGCTTCGCGGAGCGGAGGGCACCAGGTTCGAAACTCGTTTCCACCGAACAACCATCGTGTAGATAGATGGATCTGGTGCAAATGAAGTCAGTTGGGGCCAAACATCCTTCCTTTGGTGGTGAAGCTTGAGGAAGGTGGTACTAGCTCAGATGTCGTCTTCGTCGTCTGATCGCGGTTCAGAATTACGAGTTCTTCCAGAAATAGACATTATGTTGCTTTAACGCAGCATGTTAATACAACTAAACCTTACGTATTTTCGTTTTAATATGTTCGTCTATTTGTTAAATGATGTAATGACGATTTTTCAGTCGCTTAAATCTATTTTTAAAAAGATTGAAACATTTGGAAATGAAATGAAATAGAATACTTAAAACTTTCGATTGCAAAAATTTTTTTTCGCATTATCTAAAAACTGGCTGAATTTAAGATAATTTAGTTCGTTTATTGCAAGCTTGTTTAATTTTTGTTGTATTTCTTAAGTGTTTTCGTTTCCAATTTTCCAATTGAAATTAAAAGCTAGCAAACCAATTCGGCTAAAGATTTTAATAGTAATAAAAATGTTATAATTTTAACTGAATAATGAAATTTAATGAAAATAAGTTATAACTATTTAACCTAAATTGGGTCCATATACAAGTTTATTTTAAGGAACAATTTTAAAGAGTAGTGCATAATTCCAGTTTGCAAACGATCATTTAAAATCTCACTAGAGGCTCCGAAAATATTTGTAAATTTTGTATTTTCCAAATGTCATCTTTATCTTTATTTAAAATAATGATTTTCATCTTTTCATTCGTCGATCCGCATTAGTCGCAGAACAATGGAATTTTTTGTTTAAATTTTTATAAATAAAATTGAAAGGACTGTAGTTTTATATAAAAAGTTATATTTCATAACTTTTTTATGAAAAGTTTATTTTATAGACACAAACATTGTGAAATATAATTCTTCACGACATTTAAAACATTTTTCCAATTGCTATTGTATATCTATATCTAACACTTTGGAATTAATTATTGAATTATAATTAAAGTAGGAACACTATTCATGTTTCTCAGTGGAGCTGGAATGGTATATGATAAATCTCTATTTAGTGTCTTTTTTCCTAACATTTTGAGGAAATCATATGAATATATTTTTATTAGGCATTATCCTCAACACTTAACACTTAATTCACTTCTGCATTCCCTCTTCATTGGCCTATGGTATTGAAATGGCTCATTTTTCTAAAAAAATTTGGCCATCTTCGATTGCATTTGTTATTTAAGTAATAATCGACTTAATTAATTTTATTGATTAGTAATAATGAATTAATAACAGTTAAATTGTTTCAAAATATATTTTAAAATTCCAGAATATGCAAATTTGGAAGTTTTTTTAATGCTTTTCGGTATTTCGTTTATATAAAATTAATAAGCGCTAATTAACTAGAAATTTTAAATATGGAATTAAAAGTTGTTAAAAAAAGTGTAAAACTTTGTATGTTTATCTCCAGTGCTTTAGAAATTAGTTATTGGGCAATGATAAGAGTTGGAACCTTGTGTATGTTTCTCTGTCGGAAGAGATGGTACATGATAATAAATACATTTTCTATAACGGTCCAAATAATTACGTATGGTACTTTGATGTATTAAAATAGATTAAAAAATCGATTTAAATTTGCAAAACATATACTTAAAACTTACATGCATTTAAAAAGAAAATGTTCATCCAAAATTCAAGATGTTTAAAAATATCTTTTTAAATAGATTTAAATTTGCAAAACATATACTTAAAACTTTTAATACATACACATTTAACTGAATAATGAAATTTAAAGAAAATGAGCTGATTAATATTTCATTATTCCTAGTTAACCTAGATTGGGGCCATATACAAGTTTATTTTAAGGAAAAATTTTAAAGAGTAGCTCAATAGTGCATTTTGCAAACGATCCCTTAAAAGACCTGCTATTTGATCTAAATATAAAATCTATGGTAAAATGCTTTAATGTAAATGTTACGAAAATTTCGAAATTTAAAAGTGTTTATGTGTTGAATCCCAAAAATGAAAAGTTCGAAGTACATGTTCCTCTTTGAGATATCACAAAATCTCTCCTGGGCATCTTAAAGATCGACAAATGAAAAATAAATGTGCGCAACCTATTTCAAATCATAGACGTCACTTTGTTAAATAAGATGGGTCTTTTGCTGCAGGGCGCTTACGTCACATCTTCCCTAACAAGATGATCGCTGTAGACATTCGGTTGATCACAGCCCCCAAGGCTGTTTTCATTTTAAGGGGATTTCATATATGTAGGTTGCGCTTAAAAAGGACGATTCATTTAAAGCTGCTTTGTTCAAGTGACGGTTTGTTCTCTCTTTATCCCTGTCTACCATGAATACAAAAGATTCGTAGTCGCCACGTGGTTATGATTCCTTGTGATATAGTTTTTCTTTAAAAATGTCTTTTATATATTTTTTGGTTTAGTGAACGTTATTCAACCAAATCAAATCCTAAGAATATCTTTTTCCCAACTGGTGTAAATTGAAATTGATGAGTAGAATTTTTTGTTATTGTTCTGCTTGGATTGTGAAATCATTTTCGAAATAAATTCATGCCAGGTTTTTCTTAAAGTCTTGTTGGCTATCAAATCTTTTTTGAAGTCAATGTATTTTAAAGTTGTTTAAAAACGTTCCCCCCATTCAGTTTTAGTTATTCCATAATCTATTGAATTGCGACCTTGACAAATATAGTAATCAAACATGTTTAAATGAATTTGGGTTTTATAACTATTTTTATTGCAGTTATTAGATGTAAAATTTAAAATTTCATTCCGTTTCATATATTATTTTATTAAACTCTTAAATTTGATGGATTTATGCACAAAAAAATAATAAATTATGTCGTTTCTCTCTCTCTCTCTGCTGCACTAAAGATTACGACTTTATAAGGGAAATTTATTATATTTTACCTAGTCAAATGTTTTAGAAAGGGAATTTAAAAAAATTAAACTTCTAAATTTTGATGAATCTTTACTTTTTAAACATCCTTGTGTCTAAAAAAAAATCTTTATACGCATGTGAATATCTTAGTTAAAATTAGTTCTAAGTTCGAAAAATAAAAATTCATGATTCATTGTGCAGTCTGTATTCTGAAATTCTAAATCTGTATCAAATTTTTGGTACAGCTCTGTCCATGGGAAGACTGTCTGTCCTCTTAATACAAAAACTCAACAAACTAGGTTCAATAATTAAGTAGGCGCTGTATCCGTTAAGTTATAAATCTGTTTCCAATTTAAAACTAAATCATTTTTGAAGAAGAATTGTTTCTCTTCCCTGCTTGTTCACTTCGCTATTTCGACGATGGCAATCTTAAAATGCATCCCACATATAAGAAAAGAATCAGAAAACGCTTCCTCTGGTTTTTAATATAATATGCAAAAAGAAAATATCCCCATATTTACATATTCTATAGCAGTTCATAAAAGCAAGGACAAGAATAATAAGAGGGCTAGAAGTTGCCGCATAACGTTAAGGAATATTTTCAGCTCCCTTGGTGACTTAATATTGGTATTGTAACTCGTTAACGGACCAATAATTGGACAATCCTCCCTTGGAGCAGCGCTTCATAATGAAGTTTATTTTGCATGAAACTGAGAAACCATGTGGTTTTGCTATGATTAACGATCCTGTCATTCAATTTCATATACATCATAAAAAATTGGATGGCGTAATTATTTATGATTATTCAACAACAAAAATCTGTATGGAAATACCTGATAAATTCAAAAACTTTTCGTTTTAATATATGCAACTATTTTGAGATTATACACATAATACAAAAATGCAAGGACAAAGAAGGGGAACGAACCGTCTAAATTTTTTCTTACCCCCTGTAGTTTTTTTAATTTTTGAAATTATTTTAATGCCATGTATTTGCATTTTGTCCTAGGTTCATTTATAAGAGAGTCCCAAAAGTTTCTTTGTCATCGCCAGGGCCTAACTAAGATAGAGGCATACGGCGCAGTTGCCCTGGACCCCCAATTTGAAAAATACCATAGACAAGTTCTATGTATGGCCCTTCATTACTGAAATAGTGAAGCAGAGTAGGGTCCCAATTTGGAAAATACCATTGATAAGTTCTATATATGGTCTTCATTATGGAAGTAGTGAAGCAGAGTGGAACCCCTAAGAAGTGTTTGCACCGGGCCCCAGTTAAGCTAAGTTGGGCCCTGGCCATCGCGCTATGAATGAGCTATGTATGGATCTGCTTGTGCAAACATGCAGGTTTATCTGGTAGCCATCTTTGTCATTGATTTCGTTTATATCACAGTCTCTCTCCATTTTGTGGGATTGAAAAGGTGTAATCTTTTACAAGCTCCTTCTTGAGGATAAAATTATAAATTCTACTAACTGTCATCAACTGGATCAATAAAGGCTGCAATAGCAAAACAAAACAAAAAAAAAAAAACATATTAGAATTAATGAACCGGCGAGGTGTCGTGACAACTTATTGCGTTAGTAAGAGAGAAGTTCTTACAGTTTGATTAGGATAATCACATCCTCACATATCGCGCCATCTTGTTATTACTTCATTTTGTCGTTAAAAAATTATCTTCATAATAAACGTTTTCAATCCATCAGTGAACTAAAAGGGTCCCTAGATGATTATTCCTTCTCCAAAACACAACAATTTTGAAAAGAAGGCATACTGAGGGTTCCTGTGCGAGGGAAGAAGATAATAGAGCAAAAAGATTCTTATGAAACGAAGTCCTTAATATATTAAACAACAAATATTGGGTATTCATTTCATATTAGAAACAAAAAGAAAGTTAAGGAGTACCGTATTGCTTGGAATTGTCTTACAATATTTTTAAACCTGACCATTTCCGTTGTTGATGATTACTTTATGGTCTAAAATTATTTGAACAGTTTCCATTGTCTTAACAGTTGATTATAATCATACTTGAAAAAAAGTGTAACATATTTATTTTGAACAAATATTTCCTAATAAAAAGAAAGTTTGCTAACTATGCGACCGTTATCAACTGCTGAAGTATTACAGAGATATATTAAGAAGTTTACAGTTTTCAAATATCCAACCACGACTCGTACACTGAACCGCAGCAGATCTATAAATTGTATCTAAAACTATTGATGCTGAATGCTATCGGATTAACATAGCTTGAACATTTTATTGTAGAGGATTGTGTAAACGGAAATAAATGCTTAAATCTAAAAAACAATCGAGTCGTTTTCTTCTGCGTTCTTTAAATGCCGCATGCTGATCGTCTTCGGAGCTCAGATGGATGGCGATAAAATCTTGATTAAATATTATGGAATTAACAAAAGAAGTATTTCATAAAAAATAACTTGCTGCAACAAAATCCCTCGTCACGCTGTACATTTACATATCAACAATGGCCATCAAATGTTATGTCGACATTGAGAACTGTGTTAGATTTCCATAAGCTAATACTGCAATGACTCTTTTTTATTGTTATTGTTTTCTCCGATACAAAATTCGGATTCAAATTTAATCTTATTTAGTTTTCTTTCTTAACCTGATTGTCTATCGTCATGAGTTTCGCTAACTTTAAAAATATTGTTTGCCTACGGATTTTAAAATCCTTCGAGATTTTGCGCATGCGTTAAGATGGGTTTAATTTGGTAAAATAGAAGTGAGAAGAAACTTGAAAGGGAGACGTGTTTTGTTGTTGTTTCTAATGGCACTTGTCATTGACTAAAGAGCCATTACGTTTTAATCCAAATTTTTTTTGCGCTTTTTTTTCTTTTTTTTTTCAGTTACATCATCTAGGATCAAGAATACGAGTTAGCTACTCACGCGTCACAACTCTTTTTACGGGGTGGACTTCTTTCGTTCATTTCATTCACTCATCCACAGATCATAATTTAGACCTGGATCAGAGAACGATCACCTCTAAAACCAGTACCCTCTGTGTACTATAGATGTATTTAACAATAAAGTAAATTCGCGAATTAAAATAATGTGGTCAGAAACGACACGATACTCACATACACGTGAAAAAAAAGTATCTAATGAGGTCAGAGAATGACGAAGAATTCCGAAAATGCACTCATCCTTCCGCATCTCACCCCTTAGTGAGATAAATACGTCAAAAAGTGGTCGTCTCAGGATTCTAAAACGAACATGAAGTAAGGTGTGTTTTTTTGTTGTTGTTCAAATCAATAGTATTTCTCCCATTTTGAATTATAAATATTTCCGACATTAATTTAACATTCGTTTTCTATATTCGCTAGTGGGATGCGGAACTTTGAGTTTAGAATTTCATAATGATCTCTGCCAGATATCACCTGGAAGTTCTTCTAATACAAATTTAACTTTTTTTTATATACATAATAAAGTAAAAACCCGACTAAAAAAATTGTGTTAAAATCGACTACAAGAAAAAATATTGACTGACCGCTGTTTCTCAAAAGAAAATGGCTTGATATACAGCATTTCAAATCGTCTATCATTACGAAAATATGTTAATCTTTTGGAAAGCGTAATATTACGCATATTTTTGTGAGCAACGAATCGTATTTTTTGCTCGATATTCCACTTCTTTTCTTTCTTAAAATTCATTCTCAAGTTACGTGCGTTTCTTTCTAATGATAAGTCATTTAATAATTTATCATTCTCAAATTTCGTAGGTATGTTTTTTTCTAATGATTAGGGGCCACGGTGACCTGGTGGTAAGATCTCTGATTCGGGACCGGAGGTTTTCAGGTTCGAGACTCGATTTCACCGAAGAACCGTCATGTAAGGGTATCTCTGTCACGTTAAATCAGTCAGACCAAACGTCCTCCCGCTGGTGTGGTGCGACGTGGAGGGAGGGTGCCAGCTCAAGTGTCGTCCTCGTCATCTAACCGTGGTTCCAAAATGACGAGGTTCGTCCCAAAATTGTCCTAGTGTTGCTTTAAAGCGGGACGTTAATGTAACTAAACTAAATAAACTAACTATTCTAATGATTAAATTATAATCATCGCTTTAAATATTTTTCTTTTACCATAAAGAATGTTTTAACACATTATCTACAACGTCATTATTCATTATAATATTCTGTCGCATCATCTTGCCTCAAAAGAAGTAAATGGGGCATTATAATTTTTTTTTTTACCTCGCTTATTATTTTTTCACAATCATTGTTTTTAATTGCAAATTATTACCGAATGCGAATTGTTTATGGATGAGATATATATAATGGCCATGCTCCATCTCTTCTTTTCGTACAAAAAACTTAACATCTTCAATAGTAGTATAGCGTAACTGAAGTTTGAAGGTACTCCAATAGTCTACTTAGTAATATTTCCCGATTCCTAATGTTTGGAAATTCCCAAAATCACTCCTTAATTCTAATTTTTTTTAACTTACTATTTGAAAACAGTTTATTGCTGTTTTTAAACACTATTAACACCGAACATTTTTGGAATACATACTCTAACAACATACCTTCATTGGACTTCTCTATTTAAGGCTATTATTTACTTGCCACTGTTCGAAGCGATTAATTTAACAGCGTTTGATTAATTATCGTGTGGTTTTTGTGTTAAAACGCTTTGGTTTGCGAACACTTACTTCTAGGTGCCCAGGAAAATAGATTGTTAAACGCTCTACAGCTTGGACCTACAGCCTGGTGAATAAGACTTCAGTCCTCACCCCCCCTCCCTCTCCTACCCCTTGGCCAATATTAATCGCGTCTCGTCTATGAATTCAAATTTTTCTTCGAAACAAGTTAAACTCCTTCAGTCTGGTTTATCCCACCATTAAGTGAAAATTATTTTAGCATCTGAAACCGCCGGAACCCTCATTATAGGGTTGGAGGCACAAGAATGTAGAAAATTACATTTTTAGAAATAATAATTTTTACAAGAGTGTTTTACCAATAATTTGATGTAAATAAAATTATAGTGTCGTGTATGAAATTTCGGCCGCCTTGCTAGTTTTTTTTTTAATTGAGATATTTTGTACACTGTATTTTTACGTCCTATGTTTTTTTTTTTTTTTTTTTTTTTTGTTGTTGTCATTCTAGTTTTTTTCGAATAAAATTGCTGACGCCGTCTGGTTCTGGGTTCAACTACACTTTTTTAAACACGCCAGACATTAGTGTATATAGGAAATAAAAATTAAGTGAATAATATGATTAATGGAAAAAAATTTAAAAAAGCCTTGTACAGTGCTTTTTCAAGTACTTTAAAAATATTTTGAGGCCAAACTATTATTAGAAAAGAAAATATATTTGCATACTCTCATTCAACAAAAAAATACTTATCTGTTCATATACTATTTTACTGGACGTTGACCCATTCCTGCGCTTGGCTCAGTAACTATTTTTTAATCTATAACTATATTGTTGAAAAAATTACATATTTATCTGTTCATATACTATTTTACTGCGCATTGGCCCATTCCTGCACGTTGCTCAGTAACTAATTTTTAATATATAAATATATTGTTAAAAAATTACAATTATATTTTGTTACACGAACATTTTTAATGTGGAAATGAACACTTTGCTCTAACTAAAATCGACCAATTAGGAAACATTGAAATACATTATTTTACTTATGTTAGTAGTTATTTCGTTGAATAGTCTTTGTGTTGATTGGCTTATCTTTATCGAGACAGCTCTTAAAGTAGTCTGAAATAGGGGTAATGGAAGTTTATAGCTTGGGTCAATTTCCATGGCAAAATTATGAAACATTTCATTTTTTAAATATTCTTGTTCCAAAAATATTTTCATGTTGCTTAAAAAACTCGTTGGTATTATTTAAAAAAAAAAAAATTCTACAAATTTAAACGCAGAATTATCCAGGATTTTATATTTTAAAATACTTTCGTTATGAATATTTTTGTATTTCTAAGAGAGCTTAGGGGTTGTATAAAACGCAAGATTCTATTTTTCCACCAAAACATTTCTTGACTAAAATAGTATAAAATATAGTTTATAACATCATTTAGAATCCATTTCTTATGAAAGTGCAAATATGTTGAAATTAAACTTCTGTAGTTCTAAGGTCTTTGTAAATCGTTGTATTAGTCCAAATAATATGAAAAGCAAATAGATGCTACAAATGATTCACTTGACATTTAATCATTTAAGATAAAATCATTCTAAATAAATAAGTATAGAAAATTATTTGAAAAAAAGACAGTTTTACGATAATTTGCTCACTTAACATCCTTAAACCACATAGAGTAAGATCAGTTTTACTATTTAAGAGAGAAGATAAGACACTTTTACTTGAATATTTCGCCTTGTAGCAGTTACATAAATCTTTTGGATTCTAGATGGCGATGTCTGATAGGCTATCCCCATATGCCATCCCATAATGCATTGCGCATTGGAATTGGAATGAGATGTGATACTGTACTGACAAACTGCCCGCGTAAATGTCCTGTCTTGTCGTTTTTCAGTGTGTGAATGGGGTTATTAAAGATATGTTCCTGAAAATATAAGTCCTGTTGCTTCTCGCACAGATCATAATAATCTACATTCCACCACAGCCTTAAATTCATCTATGTAGTGGAAGTTCGTCAGTTACAAAACTTCTGAATATACAATGAGATGACGTCAAAAACCTTCACAACTTTCTGAATTGTTAATATATATCTTGAACAACCCTATGCATACCTGTCACTGACGCATTAAAAGAATATATCTTTTACAGCTACGGACAAATTCTCAATCTATGATATAATACAATAAGTAATGATAAATTATATATATATACGTTAATGATCGTCATGTTTGGGAGAAAAAATATATTATTTAGTTTCAATTAATTTGAAATTTAAAATTCGAAACGGCAGTTAAAAACTATATGAATACAAAATTTTATCATAAATTATTGTTTATTTGAGAATTTATATTTATAAAATTCTAACTCACTTAAGGATGAATCAAATTATTATTTTTTAGAAAAATTAATGTCAATACATTCTGTGGTATTTATTGTATCGTATTAAAATATTTATTTTTCCTAGAGAATGCGCCTTGTTTGGTATTATGACAAAGATTCCATCTTGACTGGAGATGACAGATGTTACCTGAGTTCATCTGATCATTTTTTAGATCCTTTTAGAATACATTCAGTTTCGCTTCCGCAGAGAGAATACACACGTCATCGCTTAATCTTCCTCAACTGCTATCATTTTTTTCAATACCTCTCTTTATATGAAGTGAGATAGCATCCGATTTTTCACTTTTGCAATGCGATAACATCTGTTTTACGAACGAGCGCGCGCGGCGAGCGATTCGCAAGACTGCAGTCGTGTACCTAGTGAACCGTTATTGAAAAATTGTAGCCACCACCTCGCAATGCTCGATTTCAGTGTTACATCTGGGCGACCTCTTTGAACGTCGAACTTCCTTCCTCTGAATAATAATACAATCATTCCATTTATTGGCTTTTGCGAAAGCGGTCGTGATCTCCGGCGCAGGCGTGGTCAGATCATTGTTACAGGCCACCGTCTGTGTGCGTATGTCATTACGTCAGACCCGGTTGCGAAGTCTGTTGTTATTTGCTTTGCATCAGCGTCAGAGGGTCGTTCGTGATTCAATTGGCGTAACCCTTTTATTTATTAAATCCCATTTCACTCACTCGGGTTTTTATTCTTAAAAGTTTCAGGTCTTACGAAGAATCGCTCGAAAGATTGGGAACGTGAAATCGTCCTATAAATATTTTTGGGCTTATATTCAGCAACACTACTTCTGGTTACTTTTTTTAAATAAAAATATAGATATATTTAATCACAGGGTCGTTCATGATTCAATCGACGTAACTCTTATTTTTTAATCCCATTTCAGTCGGGGTTTTATTCTTAAAAGTTTCCGGTCCTTCCAAGAATTGCTTGAAATATTTGTGAACGATTATGGGAACATAAAATTGTTCCATAAATATTTTTTGGGGCTTATATTCAGCAGCAGTACTTTTGGTTACTTTTTAAAAAATAAAAGTATTGATATATCGATTGTCGCTAACTGTTCGTTACAATATTCTGAGACGACCACTTTTCGGCTGTTCTATCTCATTGTGGGGTGGCACACGTATGTGCGCCATTTCAGGAGTTAACTTTATTGTTAAATGTAAACAGCTCCTTTTATCTTTCCTCTCACCCCTATTTTGACAGTTTAAACCCATCCTAACGCATGCGCAAAACCACGGAGGGTTTTAGAATCCGTTGACAAACAATACATTGGAAGCATGTGTATGGCTGGATATGGCTGTCGAGAAGGTTTGTTATCATATTATCAATAAACGTTGTAGAAAATCCAATACGTGTTGACAAAACGTTTAAGAAATTATATATAATTAAGAATTTTATATATATATATATATATATATATATATATACACACACACACACACACACACACACACACACTGAAGTGACAAAAGTCATGGGATAGCAATATGCAAATATACAGATGGCAGTAGTATCGCAGCGAAAAAGTATAAATGCGCAGCTCGTTTTCCAGAGCTTTCATTTGTGTTCAAGTTATTCATGTGAACAGGTTTTTCGTGATTTATGGCGGCACGACGAGAATTAACAGACTTTGAACGTGGAATGTTAATTGGAGCTAGACGCATGGGTCATTCCATTGCGGATATCGTTAGTGAATTCAACATTCCGAGATCCACAGTATCAAGAGTGTGCCGAGAGTATGAAATTTCAGGCATCACATCCCATCATGGACAGCGCAGTGGGCGACCACCTGCACTTAACGACCGAGACCGCCGACGTCTGTGTAGAATGGTCAATGTTAATAGACACGCAACACTTCGTCAAATAACTGCAGGAATCAATGTGGGACGTACGAGGGACGTGTTCGATAGGGCTATGTGGCGAAATTTGTCTTCTTTGGGCTATGACAGCAGAAGACCGACTCGAGTGCCTTTACTGACAGCACGACATCGCCTGCAGCGACTCTCCTGGGCTCGTGAGCATATCGACTGGTCCCTAGACCAGTGGAAAACCGTGGCGTGGTCAGATGAGTCACGATTTCAGTTGTCACGAGCTGATGGTAGAGTTCGAGTGTGGCGCAGACCCCACGAAGCCATGGACCCAAACTGACAGCAAGGCACTGTTCAAACTGGTGGTGACTGCATAATGGTGTGGGCTGTTTTTATATGGCATGGACTCGGTCCTCTGGTGCAACTGAACCGATCATTGACTGGAAATGGTTATGTTCAGCTGCTTGCAGATCACTTGCAGCCATTCATGGACTTCACGTACCCACACAACGATGGGATTTTTATGGATGACAATGTGCCATGTCACCGGGCTAGAACTGTTCGCGATTGGTTTGAAGAACATTCCGGACAATTCCAGCGCATGATCTGGCCACCTAGATCGCCCGATATGAATCCCATCGAGCATTTATGGGACATCATCGAAAGGTCCGTTCGTGCCCAAACTCCTGCACCATCCACACTTTCACAATTATGGACGTCTATACAGACAGCATGGCTCAATATTCCTGCAGAGGACTTCCAACGACTTGTGGACTCCATGATACGTCGAGTTGTTGCACTTCGCTGGGCAAAAGGAGGACCGACATGATATTAACAGTCATCCCATGACTTTTGTCACTTTAATATATATATATATATATATATATATAAAATTTGTTTCGCACTTTAGGTGTAAATATGCCGTAATATTAAAAGTAAACAATAAAAGTTTGGAATTCTTTAAACTTCAAAAATATTGAAAATGAATATAATGAATCAGCATAAATATACATAGTAATAATTTTATACGGATCGAAATAAAAAGGGATCCATTAATAGAAAAAAGTGCAACACCAAATACAAAATTAAAAAAAAAAAATGCTGAAAGAAACTATTAAAATAGCGCCAAATTGTTTGAGCATGAAGAATATAATGAATCAGTAATAATGAAATGCTTTCAGAATATAATGAAATGGGAAATAATAAAAATGCTGACCTCAGTCTATTAATCTTTGTGTTACTGTTAATACGTGTATTTACATTATATAGCAGTGATGGGGAAACTACGGCCCGCGGAACAAGTCCGGCCCGCGGAAAGGTTTAATCCGGCCCGTTTAAGAGTGCCGTCGTGAGAATGTTTGAACGCATTCTTACTTCGTAATGTGACGACCCGCATAAAAATTACCTGCGACGATATTCAAAACACAATAGTATTCTGGACAAATTCCTCCGACCCATTTTCTTCTTGATAAGGACATTTATAATCAATTTGACGTCTTAGAAAACGAAACGTGGTTTTCTGATTTCGCTTTTTTCACAGATCTCTTCGTACACATGAATCAACTTAATCTCAAATTGCAAGGGAAAAATCAGTTTCTTCACGATATTTGGCAATACCTGAAGAGTTTCAAATTACAGTTATTATTATTTGCTAATCAGATCTCTAAATCTGATTTTTCTCATTTTCCAAGAATACAATCTTTAAAATTCACTATATCAAACAATAAGATTAAAAAATACGAAATTAATTTGAGAAAACTACCTTCAGAATTTGAAAGAAGATTTCAGGACTTTAGAAAAATGGAACCAGAGTTTAGTATTTTTGCGACCCCATTCAATGTTAATTACGAAGAAGTTGATGCAAAATTTCAACTTGAGTTAATAGAACTGAACTGTAATACTCTCCTGAAACAAACTTTTCATACAGTACCATTACTAGAATTTTATAAAAATTTAAGTCCAGATAATTTCCCAAATCTAATTACTCATGCAATGAAGATAATGACAATGTTCGGCTCATCTTATATATGCGAACAAATCTTTTCAACAATGAAGCTTAGGAAAACTTCTTTAAGAAACAGAATTACAGATGAGCACCTTTCATCAGTTTTAAGAATTTCTACTTCGCAAATGGAACCGGACTATGATAAAATTTTGATAAAACAGTCTCCATTTCATTTTTCTCATGCACCATCAACCAGCAATGTTACCAGAAAATAAAGTGATAATACTTCACATCAAGAACTACACTAAATTCATTTTATATTTTGTGCTTATAATTTTCTTACCTTTTGCTTTTTTACTATTAAAATAATAAGTGTATGTAATAATATATGTATATGTTTATAGAACACATAAATTTTTTAACGATTAAGCATTATTCTTTGGCCCGCTACGATCGTCTAGTTATTACAAATGGCCCGTCTTAAAAAAAGTTTCCCCACCACTCTTATATAGCATAAAATAATGTAAATAAACCTTCAAGTTTACTACTGCCCTAATTTTTATTCATGTTTAGCTTTATTCACATACCGATAAATCGATCACTTGAAACATATAAAAGAAGCTTTTTTTTTCCCCCTTTAAAATTGCTTGACACCAAACGGAAATTATGATTTACGCATTCTATTATAATGTAAACATAATGGGTGTGGTTAATTTAAAATTCGGCCCATCTTTACAGATGGCAGTACCTTATTCAGTTTTCGATGATGGCGATGAATTGTTTTCAATCGATTGCTTTAATTATATTAACGCTTCGTTGTGCAGTTACACAACGGTTACTTTGCAATTATAATTTAGAACAGTGGTCAGAATTGTGTGAACATCCCTTCCCTTTATCCCTAGCTATTGGTATTGTGTGGAAGTTTCTGGAGGGAGTAGGGAATGATTGCACAAGTGCCGCCCTCGTTATCCGCCAAGCATTAAAAATTATGAGAATTGAACCAAAATAATCTTTGTGTGATAATCAAAATGAAATGGTAATTAAACTTAACTGATACTACTTATGCTTTATGTCAAATGAGCTTGCTCAATAAGAACAATACTATAATAAATTAGTCGAAACTATGTCACAGAGTTAACTTAAATCCTAACTAAAAAAAGAAAGAAAGAAAATTTAAATTTACCAGTTGTAAATATGTCAAATTTAATTTATTATTTATTAATTTCTATTTTTGAAATGTAATAAATTCAATTGGTTTTTAAAAAGTTAATACGTGTCATATTCTTTTTAAAGTTTATTCAGTTCAATTTTGCTACTGATTGTTGCCCAGCTGTAGGAATAAATCCTTGTTCGATATTTGTAATACATGACTTCTATGATATATGCGCCGCGACTTCTATATTTTTCTAGTGAGATTTTTATTATTGTTTGTACCAAAGGAACTCCATTTATTTAACCCTGATTACATGAGGTCACTCCAAAATAAAAATTATTCTATTGTGAATCCGTTATGAAGAGCAACGTGTCCAAAAGTAAGCTAATATTGTATAGAAAACTCCACATCCTTGCAATAACATTAAAATATAAATATGTTGTCGAATATTTTTAATTTTTCACTGATAGAAGAAAGAAAATGTGAATTTTGTTTTAAGAATCGTTTGAACGTTTTTAATGGTGTACTTAACTATTCTTTTCTTAAACTGAAATTGTAAATTATGCAAAGGGAGTAGATGATAATTATTTCCCGTAATAATTCTTAATCTTTTTTTTTTCTTTTCCAGGTGTACCACTGGCAAAGCCACCATATCAAACACAGCGGTGTGGATGATATGGTGCTGCTCACCAAAATTACAGAACCTGCAATTGTAGAAAATTTGCGAAAGCGTTACCTTGATGACCAAATATTCGTATCCTTTTCACAAGTTTTATCGATTTTTTTTTTGTATAGAAATTAACGACTTATATACATCTTTTTTAATATGCTATCATTGTTTTTAGCATTATTATTTACCTATTTATTAATTTAAATTTAATTAAATGTGTTAAAGGTTTGCACAACTTCAGAGAAAGAAATTTTTGGGTGATGAGGATTTTTTTACGCTGCTATTTTAAATGAAATGAGTATTTGGGAGTATTGTTTAGGTCATAAAATAAGTTGATCATTAACTAAAAAAATACTTTGAGAGTTTTTACTAAATTGTTATATATTTTTAATGACTTATATATGATTGTTATTGTGGTATAAATAGTTATAATTTTTTTCAGAAATTGTGGAAATGTATAGGTTATCAAAATTATCCTTTACAAATATATTCTTTTAAATAATTTCTTCTTCATAATGCTTTGGAAAAGGTTAGTTATTTACTAACTGAGAGATAACAACAAGTAAACTCTGAGGTCCCCATATATTACTTTTGTTAACAATCAATATTCGGGCTTAAAGTAACTTTCTAACTAATTACTTCTAAGCTAGCACAAGAAACTCTTAATTTCGCCAAATTCTTTGGTTACAAATATTGTTTTGTAATTGTATTTCAACTTCTTTTTCCACTACACAATTTTGAGCTAATTGTATTATGTCTTCAATCAAACATTTATGTGTTGTTATATAATAGTTTAGAGATTACAGTTCTGGGGCATAAAGTGTCGACTCGCATATGTATCCTCGCCTTCTAACATTGAAATTTCACACCAGCACAAAGATTTGGTGATAAAGTCTCAACTTCAGTATTGAAGCTCAAAATTTGTTTTTATCAAAAGATCCACTATGTGTGTGGGAAGGAGAGGGACGTTAAAACCGATCGATTATCAAATCTCCTGATGATGTGGCGAAGAGGCTTAAAAACGGAGTGCCAGGGTAGATGTCATTTGTCTACTTTCCAAAATGACAATATAATCCCAAAATATCCAAATTATATTCTGGTTTGTTCAAAACGGAATGTTAATATATCTTTTTTCACCAAGACTTTTGGTGGAATATAGACTTTATTTGCACTTTGCACCTTCATAGACATGGCAAAAACAACAATATAACTGAAATAAACCAAGCTATCTTACCATCACTGAAAATTATAAAATTAGTCAAAAAATATTAATTGAAAAAATTTTAAATAAGACGGAGCTTTATAAGAATTGCTATCATAAATCACTAAATTTGACATTACAATTTCAAATGATCAAATTTGTCAAACAACAGCTCATGATGATGATGAATGGATATTAAACAGAGCCCATTATTCTTGCTTTAGAATTAAATTTAGGAGTTGTTTGCCTTGAAGCCAATCTCTCAGCATTGTTTGTCAGATATGGTGACCGATATGATGTGGAAAAATTGTCTTGGTATCTAGCTGTTGTAGTGATATGGTAATAAATCATACTTTGCAGTTCTTGATATGGTAATACATTATGCTATGCAATGTTTATTTAGCTGTGTTATTTTTACGATAAATTTTGATTGGTATAAATATTTTAGAATGCATTTGCTTCTGAGAATTAAAAATTTTATGTATCTATAGCTGAAATATTTCTTCCTGGAGGCTTTTGTTATTTAATAAAGCTCCCCTTTTTTTCATTTTTTTGCCTTTTTTTTTTCCATATGTTGTTTAAGTTCCAAATACGTTCGAAATAAATATTGGAAACATTTTTTTTTAACTTCTTTAATTACTTATTTTTTTATTGTATAAATATTTGCTCCGAAATCCTGCAGTTTTTAAACCAAAATTTATCTGAAGGTTCTATTTTTGTTTATCGAAATGGATCCTCAAACAGGATTAATTTGAATAATAAAAGTAACCAACATAATTTTGTCATCTTTGTGTTGCTGTTTCATTTATAAATAATAGTAAAAGTGACACTACTTTGTTTTTGCGCTGCTGCATCCCTATTTTGCTTCCAAGGTTCGTTCTCGAAACTTTTGTAACACCTGCTCCTATCTTCTGGCCGGCCGTGCAGGCCTGGTCGTAAGATCTCGAGTTCAGAGCATTAAGGTTTCAGTTTCGAGACCCGATTTCACCAAAGAGCCATCGTATAAGCAAGTATGATGCACGTTAAAGCCGAGTACAATTTAGTGTTTTTCATGTTTTGATTGAATGCCCTGTTTTTAATTCTTATAGCGCTCGCATTTTTAATTCGTCTTTAACATTACAAGACTTGGTGGGTGAAAAATACCATCCAGATATTTTTAAATTCTTAAAATCTATTGACTTTTATGTTTCTATATAGGCTTTGCTTTTATTAATTTTGGTTTGAGCATTCCTTTCAGTGTTCTTGTAAATTTCATCAATGTTTCGAACTTCCATGAATCATAGTTTTAATTGTTCGGAAGCTAAAATATTTTTGCATCATACTTTTACAATTTTCTCTTTACACATCTGTACCAAGAATGTTTTTAATATATTTTACACTTTTACCATTTGATTGGCGCAATATGGCCAAATATGACTTTTGTTCCATTAAACCCCCACACACAAACAAACAAACGATGCACGTTAAACCCATTGGGGCCAAACGTACTCCCGTTGGTAAGGTTTGGAGAGGTGTTGCCCTCGTCATCTGACGCGGTTCAGATCTACGTGGTCCGTCCCAAAATAGTCCTAGTGTTGTTTTGGATTAGTTTAGTTTTTATTAATGTCCCGTTTTAAAGAAACACGAGGGCTATTTTGGGGACGGACCTCGTCATTTTGAACCACGGTCAGATGACGAGGACGACACCTGAACTTTCATCTCTCTCTCCACACCACGCCACACCAGTGGGAGGACGTTTGACCTGACAGATTTAACGTGCAAGAGACCCCCTCACACGACGGCTCTTCGTTGGAATCAAGTCTCGAACCTGGAACCCTCCAGTTCCGAAGCCGAGACCTTACCACCAGGCCACCGCGGCCCCGTGTTGTTTTGGATGTTAATATAACTAAACTGAAAATATATATATAAAATTTTGATTATCCGTAATTATTTCAAGACATACATCGGTCCTGTGCTCATATCGGTCAACCCTTTCAAACAGATGCCATATTTTACAGAGAGGGAGATCGAGCAATACCAGGGTGCAGTAAGTAGGGCGAATTTTATCATTATCTTCATTATTAATTTTTTAAATCAAACTGAACTTTATTTAGTCATATTATTTTATTTTTATAGGCATCGTATGAAAACCCACCTCACATTTATGCCTTATCAGATAATATGTATCGTAATATGCTTATAGACAATGAGAGCCAGTGTGTTATCATCAGGTAAAACTATTTTGTCTATTATCAAAGCATCTTTAATTAATTGTAAATGATGCATTATTAAATCTGAGTGAAGAAGTTAAAACAGCTATAAAAGTTGAGGTAAAAACTAGAATGAAATTTAGAGCATTATAATCAAGTATTAATTAAGAGAACTACAACTGCTTTTTTATTTTCTCATAAACGGGGTATAAACTATAGCAAGCGATTAAAAAAAAAAATTCGAACTCGAGATTTTGACGAATATCCACATTTTATACGAATATCCATTACCTTCCCTAACTCGAAAAACCTATGTTTAGAAATTGTCGGTTTGTGTGACACAAACTTAACTCAGAACTGGTTTGAGCTAAACTATTAGAATTTGTTATGCGGTTTTTATAACAAATTCGCAGATTTTTATCAAATTTTGAATAAAGTCTGTTCAGAGGACAACCGGTTTTTCGGATATTAATGCTGTAATCTCGAAATGAAGACAGCTAGATAGGTTAAATTCGGTGCACAGATTTAATATCCATAATGTTGCTTCCTGTCAAATTTTGAACCAAATCCAACAACAGGTTGACTGTTTGTCGACTTTACTTTTAGAAGCATGTTAACGCGATAATTCAAAAATTCAGTGACTTAAATATATTAAATTTGGTGTAGGATTTTGATACTACAATTAGAGTTTTGTATCAATTATTTTTTTTTTCCTATCGGTTGAGAAAAAGCGTCTAAAATACGAATTCTGTTTTTGTAGAGTATGAACGCATAATGGGAATTAATCGCCAAGAATGTCGCGATAGATTCTGTAAAAATGCAAAATTCACACTAAAAGTCACTATACGCCAGTATATTGACTCCACAGTCATATACAGACACTAAAAGTCTGTTGTACGCCAATGTGAGAATGATTTGAACAAAATTTTCTTGAATGCTTCTTCATAAAGTTGCCCTCCCCTTCATCAGAAAGTATAGACAAAGCCATGAACGTTACGAGTCCGCAGAATTTAAGTGTCCCTCACATGTGCGTTTTGTGCTTCGTAATATAATGAAAAAGATCCAGGATGCATTTCATGTGTATCTTTTTCAAGCAATTGGTTTAACACAGAATTACGATATTATTATCTGTATCACATACCAAATTTCATTGATCTAAATCGTTGTATTCTTGATTTATCGCGTTGACAGCATGCGAACGTACAAATCAACTGCCGATGAAGCCACCGACAGGTTTGATTCACAATTTAATACTCATATACACTTTCAATGCTAAAACTCTGCCAATAACAACCTTACGACCAAAAATCCTTCAGAACGCGAGATATTCTTACAAAGTGTGTGTGCGTGTGTGCGCGCGCGCAAGCGTGCGCGTTGTAGTTCTTTCAACCTCTTCCCGATTTCCTCACTAAAATTTTATGAAAAATTTAAATATAATCCCATTTTGTGGCTGCAATCTTATGCTTTGTACCGGATCTGAGCCAATATGAATTTTCAGTGCAAATAGGTCTGTTTTCATAATTCAAATTACTTTAAAACTCAGTTTTAATAATATATTTTATAAGTTTAGCATACTTTATCATTGTTCTAAAACTAATTATGTTCTGTCCCTTTTAGTGGTGAAAGTGGTGCTGGTAAAACAGTCGCTGCAAAATATATCATGTCGTACGTATCACAAGTATCTGGTGGAGGATCTCGAGTCCAGGTTTGTAAACAAACTGTAAAGCATTGGTTGTTGTTATAATAAAATTACATGCCAGGCATTTATTTCTTTTCTTCGATTGAAGTTTTAAAAAGTTATTAATGTATTTCTTTTTAATTCAAGAATATGTTAGTGCAACAATTTGTTATACTTTAATATACTAATATGTCTTTTTTATTATTATCAAACTCATAATTTAATGAGAAAAAATTTTCTTTCAGAATATTAAAGAAATTATTTTAGAATCAAATCCTTTACTGGAAGCTTTCGGAAATGCTAAAACAGTGCGCAACAACAATTCATCCCGGTTTGTAAGTATTTTTGTGTTATTACAATTATCACTGGCAGCTAGCAATTCATAGAAATTCGAAGGTTCAGTATTGAAAGATACGAGTTAATCCTTTATTTGTTACTCGAAGAATACCTTATGTATTTACTTTCAATTAAATCTCTTATGAGTAGGTTGATGTTTATTCCCCCCCCCAAAAAAAAAATTAAAAAAAAACATTCAATTAGGGCAGATTTTAAAGCCATGTTATTTTAATATCTTTATAACTGTTCTTTTCAATTTGTATGTGAACAATCTTAATTTAATCATTCTCCTTGACGTCATAGTTATGTTAAGAATGTAATTATCGAGTTTTTCTATCTTCTAATTTCCGTAGTTCTATAACTCCTTCGTTTCGTATTCACATTGCTCTAAATCCTCGTGAAAGATGATACACAAATATAATATTAAATCTTTCTTCCATAGCTTTCAACAATGGCACTTTTAAACATTTGACAGAATAATAAAAGCATTTTGAATTTCAATTCAATAATGAAACAAATTTTAGAAAAATATACAAAAAAGAATTTTTTTAATCACTGCAATATGGTAAGAATTTTCGCCATAGTTAAATAAGTATTATAAAATGCACAGTTATTAAATTATAAAATGATTTAAAGGTTAGTTTTATGTGGTGCTATTTCCAGGAGTTATTGCAAGAAAATGCCAAAGTATTGCTTGTTTTTTAATAATTTAAAATTAGGAATTAAAACTTTTGAAAAATTGCTTTGATGTCACATTTTCGCCCTCCATAGTATATCTGTACCACATTTGGAAGCTCAGAAAAATAATTTCAGCTTTTATAATTTCGGTAAAAAAAGCGTTTTGTTAACGATGAAATTAACCTAAAGATATTTTGACATGTATTCATAGAAACAGATATGCATCATACAAAATTCTGATATTACTGATTAAGGGAGAAATAAGTTTGAATATGTATTTATCTTAATACTCCAATAATAAAATATAAAAAACTAAAACAGATTTTTATAATTTTGATCTCAAAGTCCAAATTCATCCAAATCATGAGTCTAATAAACCTAATATTAAATTTGACGCAAATATATCAACCTATTTTTAATGTCATTGTGATCATTTAAGGAATTGGATACAGACCTATTTGTTCTGTTAATGTTGCAAATTGGCACTCATAATACTATAATATGCTATCTTCATTTAAAAATTGCTATATTATTGATTAAAATGTATACTTAACAGGGTAAATATATAGAAATACAGTTCAGCAAAGGTGGTGAACCAGAGGGTGGAAAAGTCTCAAATTTTCTTTTAGAGAAGGTAATTACAAATTTTCTTCCATTTTATCTAAAAAAAAATAGATTTAATTTACTTATAATAAAATTTTTGGCAATATAATTTTTATACTGCTGATTATTGCCAGCGATTCATTCATATTATTAGTTATGACATTTCAATTATATCAACAAAATTTAAATAATCAAAATTTGTGTAAATCATTGGAAAAAAGTTTTTTTTTTTTTTTTTTTTTTTTTTGCTGTTGTATTATGTAGTAATAATTTGAAATTAAAACTGTTTAATGAAATAAATTCTCTTTGAAATTTCACATTATTATCAGTTGATGTTTTGAAAAAAATTTAGTTCATTTTTTAGATGAAAAAAGTTTTAAAGCCGGAAATGATATGTAAATACATCCAAAATTAAATAGATTATCTCATTTCATACTTTATGATTTTGTTAATCAAATCTAAAGTTGACCGAGTGACAAATGAGTTATTTATTTCATTTACAACATTTAAAAAATGAATTCTTAGCTACTGCTTATCAAATATTGATTTCATCCTCTTGCCTCATCATTATTCTTTCATACTTAGTTTCAATTTGGAATATTTCTAGTTTCCTGTTTTTCTATTAAAGTTGTTGTTTTTTATTTTGGAATTATTTAAATATTCCTCTTTTGCTCTAAAATGCATGGTATAAGTTTATGCTCAGTCTAGGCTACTGTAATTCATTACATTTTATATATTTTTTGTGTAGCTTCTTATAAAATGCAACCTAGTGTACTTTTATTAAATCTCCTTGTTTGCACTTATTATTGTAGAAATGATTATTTGATTATTAATTAAATTCATTATTTATTTTTAAATCCAATAATAATGAAACATTTTTTTTTCAGTCTCGTGTGGTGAATCAAAATGTAAACGAGAGGAATTTCCATATATTCTACCAACTGTGTTCAGGTGTTACACAAGACATGCAACGTAAGTTGATTTTTTCCTCATTGTAACTATTTTACAATTTAATACACTACCTTAATATCTTAAATTTGTATTATTTAGCTATGCATTGTTTGTCATATTTTTAAATTTAATTATTTAGCAATATTTGTGGATGAATTTTTAGCTAGGATAACGCATTGATCTTTAACTGTAGCATTTTTTGTTTTTCCTTTAAATTCTTTTTTTTTAAATTATGATGCTGCCTTTTTATATCTTTTTAAATTCTTAACATTTTTAAATATTTTAAATCTAATTGTGATAATTTTTACAGAAAATTTGGGTATAATGAGTCCTGACTATTATTGGTACTTAAATCAGAGTGGTACATTTAAGGTGGATGGTACAAATGATGCCCATGACTTTCAAGAAACTTTGGTAAGTGTGACTTTTATTTGAAATATTTTTTAAGTGTTTCTTAAGAATTTTTTTTAATTATTTTGTATTTTCATAAATTGCCTAAGTTCTAAATTCATTAAAACTGAAATATAAATGTATATATTTTTAAAAAACCACTTTGAACTGCATTATTTGAAATTGTTCTACATCTTTGTGTGGGAGTACTTTAGTTTTAAAAATAACATTTTAATTGAGTCAATATAAATCATTTTAATTTCATTTAAATTTGTTTTGTTTAAAGCTAAACTGTTATTTATATTGAGCTGCATCATGGTTTATTCTGAATTATTTCTACCAAATTGTTTTTAATAACTTGTTTGCAATAACATTATATTGTATTAATAATAATGGTTACATCATTGTATATTTAGGGATTTTTTAGAGGGATTGTTAAGTACCTTTCCATAAAGGAATATGTTTTATTGAAATTAACCCAATAAAGTTTATTAACATTTTACTCGAAAATTTATTTGTTGATTGATAAGCTGAACTCATACAATGCAAAATTGCATATTAAGAAGTTTAAATGAAAATACAGTAAATAAAAGTCTGTGTGATTGCTATACATTTATTTTCTTTACTCATTTTTGATATACAAACATATTGTATTTTTTATTATGTTAAATATTATTGCAATCAGTATTTTTAACATTTGGCCTAATTTATTATTGTTTCAAGTATATAAATTCCAATCAGGTTTTGACTCTGATCTTGTGAGAATTTTTTATTGATAAAGAATATTCAGTATGGAAGTTTGACATTATGTTAGCCTTTTTTTTTTTCTATAAATCTATTACCATTAGTTAAAAGGAAACAATAGTATGTTTCAGAATTAATCTTTATTCCAGGGCCTCAAAAAAATTTGTTTAAATTTTTATATGGTTCATCTTTTAGGATATATGGAAATGTTTTATTTTTTAAACATTCAATAATAGTGTAATAGTAATATGTTTTTTTTTTTTTTAATTTAAACTAAATAATATAGCTGTTATTTTTTAAACTGCTATTCTTAGTTGCATTCATTCAGATTTGTTAATGAATTGTATTTAAATATTCTCTTACTTTTCAATATAGAAAGCGATGACAATCATGGGCATGTCAGAAGAAGAACAAATGAACGTTCTGCAAGTAGTAGCTGGTATACTACATTTAGGAAACGTTACGTTTGTCGAAAGTGGAAACTATGCTGTTGTTGAAGATGAGCAGTGTTAGTTCTTCGATTTCTTAGTCCTTTATGAATCTTTTATTTTATTGTAAATGCAAAATGCATCATTATTTTAATCCAGAACCATTTTTGAATGACGTAGTTGAGAAATATTAATTTTATATTTCTCAGTTTGAAGTGTCTTGTTAGATTTGATTATAATTTCATCCCAATTGTAATTATGTGTTGATCTTAATTCAGTTTTAGCTTTCCCTGCCTATTTATTTGGTGTTGATGCTGAACTGGTTAAATCCAAATTGACCAGTCGTGTCATGGACAGCAAATGGGGTGGACAGTCAGAGACCATCCACATGCAATTAAACTTGGAACAAGCGAGTTATACCAGGGATGCTTGGGCCAAGGGTCTCTATGCTCGCCTCTTTGATCATCTAGTCAGCGTATGTAGTGAATTTATTTCATACATTTATTTTTTATCTTTGAATGCAATGTGATAGGAATAAAATTAGGTTCACAAAATTTTATATGGGTTGAATTTATATCTTGTTCATGCAATTTTGTGTAAATTAGAACAAAATAGGTAATTTAAGACATTTTAGAAATTAGTTAAATTTTGATGAAGTCTTATTTTACTATATTTTTATCTATTTTTCTAATCTCTGAGTTTGTCATAATACATAAAACTCTGTAATTCAGAATTGAAGTTTGTAAAAATTCTAATTTTGGAGATACGTTTGCTATAAATATAAACAAAATATTTAAATTGTGAAAGATTTATTGTTTTTTTTCCTCTATGAATTATATTCTTGCTCATATATTTAATTAATGCTAATTAGGTTTTTTATTTAAATACTTTATTTATTTTTAAAGTAAATTCTTTAGCTGTTAGTATTTTGAGATGGTGAAAAAAAATTAATGAAATTTTAGAAAGTGAATATAATTGTTAAAAATAAATATATAATTGTAATTCATCCTTTAAATATATTATTTAAAAGTAGATATAAAAAATATTATGTTTTTGTATAGAATAAAATTTTAGTTGCTTTCAAAAATTTATTCAAATGTTAAAATTTTTGCTTACTTTAAAAAAAGTTATTTTCATTTGTATATGTATGCATTATTAAATATGTACTGTTTTTAACCTTTTATTTTTAAAAGAGGTTTAATTCATATTTTATAGGTTGTAAATTCAGCCATGAAAACAGAAGTGTCTGAACTTACGATTGGAATTCTTGATATTTATGGCTTCGAGATTTTTCAAAAAAATGGTTTTGAACAATTTTGCATAAACTATGTCAATGAAAAGTTGCAACAAATATTTATTGAATTGACTCTAAAAGCAGAACAAGTAAGTTTTAAATAATTTGTTACAAGTTTTTGTACTGCAGTTGTATACTCTTATCTTTTCGCCTTGATTTTTTTTTTTTTCATTATATTAATTTTTAATTAATTTTGCCCTTTAATCATATGATGAAGGAAATCTGATTAAGCAAAAGAAGAATTTTCTTAATGATAAATTTGAAATTAAGTTTGTCTTATGCTAATGAACTTCCCCCTTAGCTTTAAATTTTTTTTATTTTAAAGGATTGTTTCTACTTTTTAGGAAGAATATATTCAAGAAGGTATCAAGTGGAATTCCATTGAATACTTCAATAACAAAATTGTGTGTGATTTAATAGAAAACAAAACCTCACCTCCTGGTATAATGCCAATTATAGATGATGTCTGTGCTACTATGCATGCTGTTAGTGAAGGATCAGATGCTCAACTTCTTGGTGTAATGTATTCTTCTTCCTTTTTTTTAATCAAAATTTTTGTTCCAACTTGTAATTTTAGTGTACAATTCTAAATATGAAATCTCAAATTTTGATTATCAAAATGAAAAATAATCCAATATTACATTAATTATTTCATATTTTCTTTTATAAGTTTACATTTTGCAGTTTTATTACAAATTTTCCATATTATTCGT
This sequence comes from Argiope trifasciata, assembly GCA_026543055.1. Taxonomy (NCBI): domain Eukaryota; kingdom Metazoa; phylum Arthropoda; class Arachnida; order Araneae; family Araneidae; genus Argiope; species Argiope trifasciata. Next base: position 63,626 of record JAPMOQ010052972.1, on the reverse strand, counting down.
AATTCTGGGCCAATTTTAACTGTCATTTCCCTATGTTCTAGAAAAATACTTATATTAAGGCATTTTTGTTCTTGTTCTCTGTTCTGCTCTTTAAACACTCTTGATCTTTAAATATTCTCTGTACTTCATTATCAACCTTGTTCAATGGTTTTGGCATGTTTTTCCAAGTCGTCTTTACTATTCAGAAAATCTTTGAACTGAAATAATGATTTTAAATTAGGAAGGCTGGTGGATAGCAGTAGCACTTTAAATAGATGTCTTTTACTCAAAAATTATTTTAAGCTTTCCTGTTACTTAAAAATTAATTCAAAATTTCTCTATGCTGGCTTTTAACAATCCATGAAGATTGAGATTTATTGTTAAATTTGGATGTCTGTTTATATTTTAATATTAAGTTTTGCATTATTCTTGAAAAGATGGTAATAATTATTCTAAAAATTAGCTTTAAAAATTGTTTGTGACAATCTGTGATTTTTGAGGAATAACAAAATTTTTGATTCAACGCATCTTGTAATTTTAATTAAAAAATAGATTTAATTGACATAAAGGGATTTTATTAATTATATCATTGTTTTATTGTCGTTGATGATGTCTGATTTGATGTTTAATGGTTAGAATTTTTGCTATGAATCTTTGTTTTGCAAAAAATACTATACATTTTACATTTAAATACTGGAGTGAAAAAGAATGTTTTTATGAAAGGCAATTTTTTTTGACAATTGATTTTGCACTAGTTAAAAACAAGAAAGTAATTCTACCAGAATAATGCTGTGTAATGCTATTAAAAATTAACAATAAAACTGAAAATTAATCTTTGTATATGAAAAAAAAAGGAATTTAGCTAAATGATTGATATGCAAGATAAATTATGTATCTTTATTTTTACTTGAATGTTTTAGGTATTTCTTGCTTTATACTTTTTCCATATCTTTTATTAAGGAATATTACTTAATTGGATCATATAACTGCATGTAAAAATATCTTTCTTGGTTACAGATTGTAAATTTTATACAACTTTCTTATTTATTAAGTATACCATTTTATTGATTTTTCTCTTTTTCTGCCTTTATTATAGAAATTATGTAAGGCCGTTGGTACACACGCTCATTTCCAAAGTGCAGGTGGGGGCTTTGTTATTCATCATTATGCTGGAAAAGTAAGTATTATGCATACCTATAGCTACTGCATTTGTTTTATTAAAACAGATTTATAAATTATTTTTAATTAAATATTTGAAAACCTTTGCCATTCATAGATAAAAAGTAATCACTTAATGCAAGATGACTTAATTTAATTTCCACCATTTGTAGGAGTTCTATTTAACACTTTAATCACTGTGACATATTAAATAAATTGGTTGAAAAAGGTTTATTGGTTTTCAGACATTTTATGGGAATGAATAAGCTTAATTTGAGCTTTATTATTTTGTTTCATTTTTTAACAAAGTTAAACATTTGTTTGTGAGGGAGGAGGGTCACTAGTGCCCATCTTGGTACTAATAGAATGATTTCACTATAAATGATTATTACATGTTTATATCAAGTACTGTTTGCTGTCCAAATCTCAGCAAATTCAGAAGGATCGCATTATATAATGAAATACATTAAGTGTGCTATTAGCAATACTGAATAATAGCTCAAAGATCAGTCTATTTTGCTTGTCACTTGTGACCTTCATGGTTACTGAAATAACTAGATATTAGTCATGGTGACCCCATGGTGAACTAAGTGAGGTTACTTGTAAGAAAATGATGCCATAGATTTTAATCTCAACATTGTATCATGTCACTCTACACTTAATTGAAGAAATAAGAATTTTTTAGAACAATAGAAATGAATTTTTTTAGAATTCAATAGAAATATGGATTTTTAACTGCATTTTCTGATAATAAACTCTTTTTTTGTGTGTAACACTCTCACTCAGCTTTGTATTACTTAAATTCCTCATAACTTTATTTTTCATAAAAATAAAATAGCCAATAAGTGAAACAAAAATTTTGCTTGAAAAGTTGCCAGGAATTTTTAATAAAAAAAATTAGTTTTTATGGGTAATTTGCAGTGAAAATTTTATGAAGATATTTACTCTTTAAAACTGCAGTATTTAGTTTATTTAAAATTGTAGGTAAGGGACTTATTGACATTTAAGATATTTTTTGTTATTTTATGTACAAGAGATAGTTGAATTGTTATTAAGAAAATTAATTTATATAATTTCAGAAGTTTTACAATTCACAACATTAATTTAAATTTTAAAATAACATTAATAAAAGTTTAAATTGCTAGTTTTCAACTTGATGCAGCAAGACATTGAAATCGATTTTTTTTAAATATTTTCTAAGCAGTAGCTGATATCAAAAAAATAGTTCAAATAGTGAAAAAAATTACAGTGAATGATCTGTATTGGGAAAGTGTATATTTCAAATCTTTTTTTATTATACAATTAATGTAATTATAAGTGTTTCCATTTAATTTATTTTTCTGTATGTTTCCTTTTAGGTTACTTATAATGTTGATGGCTTTTGTGAAAAAAATCGGGATGTTCTCTTCACTGATATAATTCAAGTTATGCAAAGTAGTGAGAGGTAATTTTAACCTTTTTTTTTTTTTTTTTCCTTAAGTGAATCATAATCTGTAAAGTGAATCTTGTTCATTTTATGAGTTATATATTTCATTTAATTCAGAAGAATTTATGTTAATTCTTTAGTTTCTTGGTTGGTATTTGCAATAAAAAATTAAACTTGAAAAAAAAAGAAAATTGTTATTTTCAATACATTGCATATAAAGTTCATTTTTTAGTACTCTGCATTAAATGTTATGGGTAATTTTTGTTCCTTATTTTTAATAAAGATAATGCATATTAATTTTTTATTCATTCCTTGCAGAATATGTAAAACTTTTTTATTATGGTGTTTTAATTTGTTCTTTCATGTATTTTTATTTCAATTTCATGGTTTTAGATTTCTTTATGGTTTTGATTGTTGCCTCTGAGTTTAAAAAAAATGTTTAATAATGAAACAAAATTAAAAATATGATTTTAATTTATGAATTTAACTACTTGTAATGAAATAGCTGTTGATATGAATATATTGAATTCGTGTTAACAATTTAAATATTTTCTTTGTATTTAATATAAAATTAAATAATGAGCATAGAAAATTTCAGGTTATTTTCTCATATTTAATATTTTTCAGTTGTAAAATACAGTGCTATTTTTTTTTGATTAAAAAAAATCCCTTTTATAAAAAGGAATATCAATCATTTTAACTTATGTATTTGAATGTAACTGGTATTGTTCTGGTTATAACTTATTTTTATACACCTAAATGTTATATGGAATTTAGCTCTGTAATTTGAGTTTACAAGAATTTCAATTTTATTTTATGAAATCTTTTACAAAATTGGTTGTTTTTAAAACACTTACATGAAATGTACTTTTCAGCAAACTATGTAAATGTGGACACTTATTACATATTTTTTTTTTAGTTCCTTTATAAGGAATCTGTTTCCTGAGAATGTGGCAGGCACTGTTAGAAGCAGGCCAACTACTGCAGGCAGTAAAATTAAAGTATGTGGATATTTTCATGTTTTATATTAATCATTATTGTATTCATATTTATCCACAAGCAGCTTGAATCTAATTATTTTGTATTTCATTCAAATGACTTATTTTACTTTTGCTCTTAAAACAATGTTTTCAAAAATAGTGGAAAAATTGAGCATAAGTTAAAAGAATTTTCAAATTTTGAAAAATTTTATTTTTATAAAATAGATCATTGAAAAAAAATTCTAATGCTAAATTTTTCCAGAATTATTGATTGAATTATAAATATTTAATTGTGTAATAAATTCCAGCCTCTAAGATTTTAGTTACAAATTACATGATACAATTTCAGGTAATGAATCAAATATCTATTGAATGGTAATTGACTCTAACTACCTAATAATGGTGTGTGATGTTTTTTCCCATTTGCACTAATATTTGTATAGTTTTCAGTCTATTTTAATTATATCAAATAGCATAAGTAGTAGTTTTTATTCAAATAATTAATTCAATGAAATTTTTTTGAATAAAAACCTTTAGCTTTTTATACTAAATAATTCTTAAAAGGATGCTCAAAAGAAACAAAATTAATTCCTAAATCTTGATATATTTACAAAAAATATATTCCTATGGGATACAGGAATATATGAGCAAAATAAAATATTCTTGTTATCAATAGTTATTTGATTCATCTTCTTATTTATAAAAAAAATGTACTCCTATGCTAATTTATTAAAAGATTTTTTTTCCTGGGGGATCTTTTTCTTAACTTTTTGATTTATCAGTGTCATTAATTTCATCCTTTCTTCATATTACACATTTAGTAATGTAGAAAATAACCTTTTAGTCACTTTCAGATTAAATTTGAATAATCATTCCAAAATCTTTTTTTTTTCTTCCACATCTGTTTTTCTCCTCTGTGTTCTTCTAAAAAAACCACCTGGTGTGGCATGGTGTGGAGAGGTGGGTGCCAGTTCAGGTGTCGTCCTCGTCATCTGACCGTGGTTCAAAATTACGAGGTCTGTCCCAAAATAGCCCTCGTGTTGCTTTAAACGGGACGTTAATATAACTAAACTAAACATCTAAAAAAACCACTAAATTATCATGCACATTCACACACAGTTTTTCAAAATAAATTCATTCTGATTGTTGATGCAATTGCCTTTAGAATCCATAGTTGAGAGCATTTATTATACATTATTTCAATAATAAATAGCTGTCATACATGAATACATAATAATATATGCATTAATGTTTAGCACCTATGTATTAAACTATAATAGCATTATCAAATGCTATATATTAATATAGTATTATAAATAATTATCTTAATAATGTATCTAAAAAATTATGTATAATTATTTCCTTTCAGACTCAGGCAAATCAGCTGGTTGATGCTTTGATGAAGTGTACTCCTCATTACATTCGATGTATAAAGCCAAATGAGACTAAGAAACCCCATGATTGGGAAGAAGACAGGTAATATTATAGAATTATATAAAAATTACTATATTCTATTCTTTGATTGAAATAACTTATGTATCTCTAATGCAATTTTACTTCTTTTTTTAGGGTTAAGCATCAAGTTGAATATCTAGGTTTAAAAGAAAATATTCGAGTTCGAAGAGCCGGTTATGCTTATCGTAGGCCATTCCAGAAATTTTTACATAGGTATAATAACTTGCTACTGTTATTTTTACATAAACTTTTCATATTATTGAAATTAAAAGCTCTTTGTATTAATTATTTTTATGAATTATTATTAGCTATGTAAAATATTATGTATTCAGTTATTTGGAATTTTGTTATTGTGACTACGTGATTTAAAATTTGATTTCTTATAGACCATTCTATAATTTTTGTATTAAAATTGCATAATATGAAAATTATATAATTAGGAAATATTTGATTTTTATTATAATGAGCTAAGCCTCTAATCTTTAATTTTATTATTATTATTTGCTAGTATTTTTTAATACACTAATAGTGGATGATTATTTTCTTATAACACAGTTACTCTATAAAAGATTTCAAATATATCATTATAAATTAAGATTGCACTTGTTAAACAGAATTATGTCCATATATCTATATCATATGATACATCTTATTTTACTATAATTAATAATATGTATTTTTTTATCTTCAGATATGCAATCCTAACGAAAGAAACATGGCCTTCTTGGAGAAGCGATCCTAAACAAGGTGTAGTTCACATTTTGAAAAGCGTAAACATGGATGATGATAACTATCAGATGGGTAAAACGAAAATTTTTATCAAAGCTCCTGAGTCAGTAAGTTGGTGTTTTAATTTCTTTTTCTATATCAGATAACTTTGTTTTCTTTTCTAAATGTTTATACAAAGTTAAAAATTGCTTTTAAAATAGACCATTAAGAATATTTTAATATAAAACATTTTTAAATGATTACCTCTGCACAGTATTCATTTGACATATTCAGTTTGCCTATAATATTGAAATAACATTTTGGAACAGCACTACAAAACTTTGCTAGTTACAGCAATGATTGCTGATTTATTTTATTTGTATTCCATTATTTATTCTTGCCCTTGCATTTTTTTAATAAGAAATATGAACATTTCTTTTTGTAAGAAAGATAAGAGGAAAAAAAGAACAAAATGTGCAAAAAACACCAAAAATTAAATCAGAATCAATAATTATTATAGAGAGACTGCATCAAAGCTGGATGTTAAAATAGTTGTGTTAACTAAACATAAAGCTTGGAGTTATTTTCAAGTATATTTTTCCCCCCCAAACCATATTTGCATTCTTGAATTTCAGCTATAGAAGTACTAAATATAAAGAAGCATTTTATCGCATGACAGAAAGTTGGCTAGAAATCAGATTTCTCAAGAATATTGGAAACTTGATTGAGAAAGAACTTTCGGTTATGAAATAATGCACTTTTAATAACAATTCTTATTTTTAAAATAACCAACTCTTCCATATCTATGACCAAAGCAATCAGCCCCTTCTGAATAACAGATTAACTTTGGAATGGAGTACGGTCATTGCAGAGAGATTTGCTGTTTTAATAATTGTTTTACTATCAAATAAATTGCTACATATTTCTGATATTTAATTAATGCAGTGTTTGAGAATTGTTGAACCAAACAATCGCAGGACCAGGTTTCTTATAACACACCTACTATATATGGTATTCATTTATGTATTTTGTCTTCTGTGAATTTTTCTCTTAATATTCATAAAATTAATGCTATATTGTGTATATCGTTTCAAAGTTCATGTGGATGTTTTCTAAATTTATTTAAAAGCGAAATTTATTGCCCATATGACATTAAAACTGAAACATACATTACAGTCTGTACTTTTTTTTAAAGATAATACATTTTCATTATTATTTTACCTATCTCACTAAAATTTCGATATTCCTGATCTAATGCCCAATCTTTTTGTTTAAAAAGAAGTGTCGGTTTTTCAGCTGCCTGTTTCATTTGACTAATATGTGATTAATTTTTTTTTTTTAAATTATTCACAGACCACATTTTTTCTTTAAAATCCTATACAAATTAACCCCTTGTTCAGTATTTTTTTTAAATTGAGGAATTTATAGTAAGATACTTCCTCCAAAAAAAGGTGTATAAAAGGCTCATTTTTTAAAAAATTTATTTATTTTTCCTTAAAGATCAATTTGATAAAAATTCTTAACCTTCTACAAAGACCTGAGATCATGAATTTTCACACAATCTAATATAAAAATACCTGTAGTTTTAAATTATTTTTTAAGCCAAAGGAAACTTATCTGTCAATAATATATATATATAAATGTAATTTTTATTAAAGAAATAAGAAAAAAGGTTAAACTTGGTCATTAAAAATGTTTAAAATTTGGATTTTTTTTTAATTGAAATTTTCTTTGCTTGCATTTTTTAGTTGTTTCTGCTTGAAGAAATGAGAGAGAGAAAATATGATGGTTATGCCCGAGTCATTCAGAAAGCTTTCCGTCAATATTTTGCTAGAAAACAATACCAGAAATTAAAAGAACAGGGTAAATAACATAAATTAATTATTTCATGATTTATTTTTTTAAATTCTTTGTTTGTTATATGTGTTCTTCAGTTGATACATAGACCTTTGATGTATAATACTTACAGCTTTTGTAAAATTTCATTCATTTATTTGAAGCCTTTTCTAAAATGTGTTCTTCTTAATTAATGTCTTTTCTGAATGTGAATTATTTTTCTTTTTGCAGATTTTATTTCTATATTCAGTAATCTTCCATAGTGTCAGTGTATCTTATGTGAATTCTGTTTCTTTATTCTTTAATTATTCTTTATTGCATTAATTTATTGCTTTATTCTTTATTGCGTTTAATAAATCTTTAATGTGTTTTGCTTATATTTTCAAGCAGTTAATTATCTTAATGTGAAATCTTTCTGTTATATGAAATATTTTTTATTGAACAAACTATTTATTTTGTTGCATAAATGAATTTTTGTAATAATCCATGAAATATTTCTGTCACTTGTGAAATATACCTTTCTAAAAGATGTTATAACAAATAGATTAAATCATTTGGAACTGAACATTAAAATTGAAAGAATTGTTTAGCCTCTTGAAAAGTTAACAAAACAAAACAAAAAAAACTTATATTGTGTTTCTGTTAATTAATAACTTGTAGGAAGATATTAATTTATTCTGAAAATTTGAAAACAAGTTATGTGCTTGTTCTTTTCAACTGTTTCAGGTCATTTGTTTCTTATATTATGTGCATAAAAAAGTAATATGAAGTATTCTTTTTGCAGCTTCTGATCTTTTCCTTGGTAAAAAAGAAAGACGACGCTATAGTATTAACAGAAATTTTGTGGGTGATTACATTGGTTTGGATAATAACCCTGCTCTGAGAGCTTTAATTGGCAAAAGAGAAAGAGTTGAATTTGCTCAAACTGTAAATAAATATGACAGAAGGTTTAAGGTGAGTAACTCATATAATGCATGCATGCTTTTGTAATGAATAAAAATATTTATTTCTTAAAATTTATGGCTAAATCTTCTGTATCCTTTGCAGATTACAAAGAGAGATTTAATATTAACTTCAAAATGTGTTTATCTGATCGGAAGAGAGAAGGTAAGCACTTTGTTCTTTTTTATTGATTGATTATTATATAAAGTAAAAATTTTGTACCCCTGTTAAATTGTACTCTAAAAACTCAGTATGAATTGTTAGCTGTATTTATTTTCTCTTTCAAATGAGTTTGAAAAATTCTTAGGTATAAATTGTTAAGAGCAGAAATGAAGCTTAGAATTATGTTTTGCATTTGTAAATGAAAAATTACTTGTTCACATTATATTATGTCTCTTGGAAAACTTATATGATTAGTTTTTTATCTTTGAAAATGTGATTTTGGGTGCCTGTTACATGAAAGCAGTAAGATATTTGATTTTAAGCTTATCATATGTTCTCTTTTACTAAAAATAAATCAATTTTACACATTTTTTCATTTATAAATTTGTATAAATTGTCTTCACAATGTGTCAAAGATGAATCATCCTGCTGATAGTCGGATCCAAAGATCAATGTGAGGGCAACCTATAGTTGCATTTAATTCTTTTGTTAAGCAAATATTAACTATCAAGTTTCATCTATATTAGCTATTTGAAATTTGAAAGTTTTATTCTACCATACAGTACAGAAGGAATCTTATTTCATGTTATTTATGTAATGTTTTTCTTTTAGAGACTAATTAAATTGGCGTAATTTTACTTAATAAAAAAATTTTTTATGTTAAAACTTCTGGAAAGGAATTCTGAATGATAGAAAAAAAATACCTTATGGTGAAATATTGCATTTTGTCTGTATGTATGAACACACAAAATAATTCCACATATTGCATGAAAGTTAAAATCTGTGCTACCTAAGAAAAGTGGTGATATTTATTATCAAATTTGTTAGTATACATTGTAGTTTGAGCATGCATTATACAATTATTGTTAATACAAATGAAAACTTCTGCTCCCCGTCCACTCATATACAGGATCAGTCCTGTTGAGGATTTTACTTCCTTCAATATTTGGTAAAATTTTAAGGCAAGCAGTTAAAATGTGTTACATGCTAATTTTATTTTGACTCTAGAAAATGAAGTATATGCCTTTTTTCTTGCTGTTAAACCTTTCAAGATTAAAAATTAATTTCTGATTTGTTTTTGTTTTTTTCCTTTAAAAATAAATGTACAAAAATATCATTTATTCCTCACCTTTATGTATTCATGTTTTACATTTTCTATTTTATTTTAGGTGAAGAAAGGTCCACAGAAAGGATATTATAAAGAAATAATAAAAAGAAAAATTGAAATAGAAAATATATCTCATGTCTCAGTTAGGTAATTACTTTATCTGTTTAATTACCAAATCAGTTTAGTATTTCTGTTTTGATATTTGTTTTATATTTTAATTTCACTGGGTTTTTTTCCATTAAAATAAAGCAAACTCTATATATTATACTTGTTGAATGTTTAAAATATATTTCAATGTTTTTTTAAGTTTTTGAAAAATATCATTATGTTGGAATAAGTATATTTTGTATAACTTCAATCAAATTTCCCAAGTATTCAGCATGTATTCAAAAGGAGTTGTCATGCTAATTGTGCACAAATCTCTTGATTCTGATTTAATAATTCTCCAAAATGCTCCATAGTTATAACTTTTATTCAAAACTTATTATAACTGTTTTTTTCTTTCAGTACACATCAAGATGACTTTATTGTAATTCATGTGAAAAACGACTACAGTAGCCTGTTGGAAATAGCCTTCAAAACAGAATTTCTGACTCTATTGAATAAAAAATTCCAAGAGAAGGCAAATAGGGCATTAAATATCCAATTTAGTGACTTGTAAGTTCGAAATTTCTTTATGAATTTCAGTATCATATTTATAATTTTTGCTTTTATCATAATCAAATGCATTTTCTTGAATTTCTCTCCTCTTTAGTAAATGATGCCATTTTCCAGATTTTTTTTATTAAATTAACATTTTGGTTAATAGCTATACAAGATAATAAAATGAAATGAATTATTTTAGGAATAAGATATGCGTTTGATATTGAATTGTTCAATATAAAAATGTTGTAAAATTGCTTTCTTCTTGATTGGATTACTCACAAAATAAAAAGTGTAGAGTGGAAATTTAAAAAAAAAAAAATTCTTTTCTTTCTTTGTCAGATTTATTCTCTAAGTATTATATTATTTATTATTTGCTTTATTTGCAACAAAAAAAAAAGAAAAAGTGTGCTTTATTTAGTTTTCACCCCAAAGGGCTACAGATAAATTGATATTGAATTAACTTTTATGTGTTTATATAGTTTTACACTCCATTATAACCATGTGACATAACATAACACCATTCTGTGCCCAAGTGTCTATGACGCTAAGTTATCTAACAAATTGGAAAAGATGGAAGGAAGGAAAAAGATGGAAATAAAGAGATGACAAACTGTCCAAGAATCTCCAGAGAGAATCCCATCTGTGTAAAATCCTATATGACTGTGTTCAATTTTTGGTGAAGTAATAATTAAATTGAGGGGACAAGTATATTTAAACAAATGATGACTATGGGTTGAACATACAGGGAAATGAGAATACTAACTGAAAACAGAAAATTGATAAATTACATTGTGCATATCTGTATGACATATATAAGCATATAAACAAACATTGTAGGGTCAGAAATTTGTAACGTCCTGTGTTTTGATTCCCTTCATGAAAAAACTGAACTTTTGAGAGATTTTTGATTGAATAATTTAATTGATTTGAATAAGTGGTATCTTGGTCTCAGTCACTGTATAGTCTTGGTATTTATGAATATGATTTCCTATGGATTGGATCTTGCTGTGTGAAATTATTCATTTGACAAAACAAATGTGATAAATTGTTTGTATAACTTATAGCAATATTTTTTTATTTTGTTAAATTTATTGTAAAATAAATAGCATACTCGTAGGGGTTTTTTATAGCTAATTTGATCCTTATGATGTTATAAAAAATTCAGTGTGCTTCTGCAGTCACATTTAATGGCAGAATAATGATTGTAACCTTTTTCCTTCTGTATAATTAGATTGGAATTTAAAGTGAAGAAGGAAGGATTTGGTGGTGGAGGAACCAAACAAGTCAAAGTTGTGAATGGCCAAGGAGATCAACCAGTTTGTAAAATAACCGGTAAAATACTTACAGTTAGTATTGGCACTGGCCTTCCTAAAGAATCAAGTAAGTCACAGTCAAAATATACGATAGTCTGTTAGAATAGTTAAATCATTTGTATGTTGTAGCATGTGTTTTAAGCAAAAAATTGAGATGAATATCTTTAATATCATTATAATAGACTTTTTTTGTTCTAAATTTACTTTAATATTTAAAAAAATAAGAAAAATAGCTAAGTTTTTTTAATTGCTCTTAAAGAATATTATTGTGTATATTATTGAAATCTTTTTAACATTGTTGCATTGTTTTGACAATATATTAATAATATCTAGGTTGAAAAATGAACTCTGTACAATTATATTAAATCATGTATTTTTCAATAATTCACAAACTCTATCTGTGTAATAATGTGTAACCTTTTAACATTACTAATAAGACTTTATAACTCCTCAAGTGACTGGAATATAGATAGTTGTCTCAACAAATTTTGCCATGCATGACTGAATGTAGAAAGTCATTCTTTCTACATTCATTTTAGTGAGATTCAGATGCTAGGTATTTGCTGAACTGGTTTTATAGACTCTAAAATGAATCGGCAATTTATTTCAAAACAAAATGCTGACTATTTAAACAGAAAACTGTTGAATCGGGTAGATAATATTATATTCTTAAGGACATTAAAATTTTGAAGCAGTTTTAATTAGTCCACAACAATTTTAAATCTAATATTCAAAAGGGTTGTAAAAAATTGCATTTATTTTCAATATTTGAAGCTTTTAAAACTCATCGTTCTTTTTTATTTTTCACAAGAAGCGAATAATGAAGTTACAAAAACAAAAATATTTTAATCCTTAAAAAATGTATGGGAAAAAATTAAGCTCCTCTAAAATATAGATTTTTAAACATAGATCCGATCTAAGATAGTTGTGCCAATAAAAACAGTATCCCCAAATATGGTGTTACTTTTTAATGTGTGGTAAATAGCACTTTGTGATGTAAATGAAACCAATTTGTGTTTAGGACCTGGCAAAAGGGAATTGAATCTTAGGAATAGAAACTCTGTGCGACCCCTGGTGAATCAAAAGTCCAGGTCTTCCACTAGAATAGTTACTCGCAGAAATGCACCACCTCCACCTACTTCAAACCCAGCTTTGCAGTTAGCACATGCTTTAGAATCTAGGAAAATAGGTAATGTAATCTTTCATGCATCTGTTTTACGCATGAGAAGATGGAATGTTATCCTGTTTACAATATCTTATGTATGATTACATTCTATTTGGCTTTGTCTTGCACTCCCATCAAGCAATTCTGTCTTTTACTAACATTTGTTTCTTTGCAGTGGAATCTTCTTTATAAGCATAATGTTCATGAGCATTTAAATCGAAATAATGAATTATAAATAATAATAATCGAATAAATAATAAAATAAATAATGAATCACTAACAAAAAAATGACGCATTGGCACATATAAAAAATAATAATAACAAAGGGAAATATTAGCAATAATTTCTGACTGGTCTTGAAATGAGAATATAATAAATCACCATAAATTTTTAGACTTCAGCTCATTTATTTTTGTGAATCTTGCTTAAAACTGGAAATATATTGTAAATTTATGATTCCATAGCTAATTTTTTATTCATTTTTAACTTTATTAGTAGACAAATTAGTCACTTTATGCTGTAAAAAAAATCCTGATTGGTCATAAGTTGGGATTTATGTTTTGTATAAAAACGATGACAAAGACCAAATAGTCATGGGATATTTACAATTCTGTCCAGCATTAGTGATAGTAGGGAATGATTATATTTTTAAAAAAGGCTTTTTAACATGGAATTTTTTTAGTCGAGCAAAAAAAGGATTTTTTGGTAACTTAAATTCCTTAAATGTATCCCTTCTTTTTATTTTTTTTACAAGAACAATAGTACGTTGTTAAGAGTGAATCAATGCAAAGCAGAAGTTCTTTCTTCTCCTTTTTATGAGTTCTAAATAATACAGAAATAACACTAGATTACACTTCCAGAATTTTTACATTAACTCATTTGAAGTGAACTCTGAATCTTATCTAAGTTTAGCTAGTAATCAATGAAAATCATAGTATTGATATTATTTGTTACAGAAATAATTAATTTCTACTATCCTAATTTAAACCTAATATCCTGTTTGTTTAATACTATCAAATCATTATATAGATCATGATATCATTATATAGATTATATTTATTATTACTTCTTATAATGTGTTTCTCATTTCTATCAGCTGAAGCCGTCAATAATTCTAAAAATAATCAGAGGACTAGTGACAAAATGCCTGGTTTGACCAGAGCTTTCCTTGAGAAAAAGCTCAGTTCCCAAAACAAGACCCAGACCAATGGAAATAATCCTCAAGATTTCTTAAAAACTCCAGAAGCAGGTGTAGCTGGGTAAGTTTTTTTCTCTGGTACTTATTCATGCAAAATTAATTATTTGTAACTTTTGTTATTTGTAATTCTTATTATTATTTGTAAAGTAATTTAACTTAATTAATTATTTGTCAAATATTATTATTTTCCTTCAGGCAGCCTTTAATTTTTTTTAATACTTAATGTAAATCTTGTGATGTAATTATATAAATTTTGGTTTTACATGTACCTTATCAACAATCAGTGATCATTTTATTTAATTGACCACAATTAAAAGGATTTTAATTTGCCTGGTATATATTTCATGTTGCTTAAACTCAAAATATATTTTTTAACTTGCCATTTGTTATTTTGACATTTGGATTAAATGGTTATTAAGTTCTAAACAATATATGTTTCTAGAAAGGAATAGTCATTTGAATACTAAATTAAAGAAAAGGCCAAAATGGTACAAAGTGTCCTGGATTGCTTACGTATTTCATTAATAATAAATTATAAAAATATTTTTTTATCAATTGAATGCTATCAATTATTTACACTCTATAATTTTAAATTATTAGCTTTGATAAATTTTAAATTTATCAAAACTTTTTTTATATCTTTATTTGTTGTTTGTCATTTTATTTGTATTTTTCTAAGAAATTAAAATTATTTAAAAATGTTGATTTTCTTCTTCCTTTCCATTAATATAGCCTCCAGAGGCTGAATACCAGACAAATTAAACCACCACCTGGTGGTGGAAGACCCAAACCACCAGCCAAACCTAAACCAGCTCTACCTCAATGCAAAGCTATCTATGCTTATGAAGCTCAAGATACAGATGAATTAACATTTGCTGTGGATGATACCATAACTGTGATCAAGCAAGGTATAAACTGTTTTTTTTTTTTTTTTTAATAAATTAGACGGGCATTTTAAAAGTAATGATGGGATTGATTGTCTGCCAGTCATGTGCATGCTTATAAACATGGTCTTTCAAAACTGCATCAGCTTAAATAAATTAAATTTAATATATGTTACTACAATATTATTTATTTGTCAAAAAAAAGTGCCCCATTTTGTTTTCACTATAATATATAGCAGAAGGGACTCATTGCAAAACATTGGGGCAATTTTGACTTCACAGTTTTGTGCCACAATTTTGTAAACACTTTTACTAGGTAGAATGCAATAAAGTTTCAGGAAGCCTCTTTATTTATTGTATTTATCTGTTGCTCTTGGCGATAGGTAGGATTGAACCCGGGACCTTATAGATGGTAGCCAGATGACATGACCACAAGACTAAAAGTGATCACTCAGTCTTGAGTATGTTATCTGGCTTATAAAGCTTCCACTATATTTCTATACTATGTTTCTATAAATTTTGTTATTCACCATTAGAGAACTTTTTTAAAGATATCTTCTTTTTGACTGAAAACTGGTGTGCATTTTGAAATAATTTTTGCTCGAATTTATGGTATACATTTAAATATAACTGGAGTATTAGTTGTGTTATATAAGTTTATTTAATAGTATTTATCATTTTAAAGTCTTCATATGAAGATTAAGTTTTTTTTTTTTTTTTTAGAATATAACTGAATTTGTGGTGTAATGATGTAACAATCTCTGTCTACAAAGTTTTGTCTTATCGAAACAAGAACTTAAAAATTTCTGATTGAAATTTAATTATGAATAGCTGTAATTTGATACACTCTTTTTTTACAAGAGAGAAAAGAACCTCTTTATCCTAATTTTTATTCAAGTTTCTCTCTCTCTTATTGATGGAAGCAAAAAGAACAGAATAACTCATATTCAAACTTTCTAAATTAATCAGATTTAGATATTTATTTACTATCTTAAATTACAACAATATCCTAATAAAACTACATGATATTGTAGTGTTTATTTTATCCATTATTATTTTTAATATATACCATATTTTTGGGGGCTGAAAGAATATTTCATAAACTTAACTACAATAATTAGAATATTTTCAGAAATTATATTGTTATTTAAATTCTAGATCCATCTGGATGGTGGCTTGGGAAACTGAAAGGAAAAGAAGGACTGTTTCCATCAAATTATGTTGAAATTATCTAAGCTGACTGACTGTTTCACGCCAAGTTTAGTTTTTGAAAATGACATTCAAATAAGGAGTTCCTTCTTTCCCCTGCATCCATCTTTAAACTTGAGAGTTGTTTTATTCAAACGATCATTCCAAAAATGATGTGTTTTATTAATAAGTCACATGAACTTTGTATGTCCTGCTTTTCATAGACAAATAAATACAAAATTGCCATCACTCTCCAAAAGTAGGAATAATGGAAATCACTTTTGAAATTATAAAATTACTGAATTATGCTTATTTTTATGAGAAACTTTACAAATTAATATTTCTAGAGTATTGACATCAAATTGATGTGTATTTTTATCAATATATTATTTAGCAAATGAGCTTGAGAAAATTTTTGTTCTATGTATTTTTGCTGGAACTTGTTTTTTATTATAAAACAAACATGGTTTTATCTTAGATTCAAAACATGAAAAGTTTCACTTCAGTATAAATTAGAGCTTATTTTATTTTTAAAGCTGTAATCTATTCATGGTTTTTAGATTTTAAGTAAAACCCATCAATTTTCAAAATTTCATACACCAGCAAAAAGAAAAAAAAAATGTATTCAATATTATAATTTAAATAGTGATAATTCTTAATATTTTCTTAATTTTATTCAGTGTTTTCTTCCTAGATTTTTTGTTTTATTCAGTTTATTTTTTAAAAATATTTGTTGTAATAATAATATCACAAATTTAAAATCTACAAGGTTCACTACACATATCTGTGATATTTCTATTTGTAAGTTAAATGGGGAGTAAAAAAATGTATATATTTATGTAAAATTTTACATGTATGTTAATAAAAATATTTTTTATGCATTATAAAACTTTCTACCCATTTATTACTTTTAAATTAATAGGTGCTTGTATTTTTTGTGATTTATGTGCTACCTTTAATCAAAAGGAATCTTTACAATACCAGTAGGTGCCTTTAGTAGTATGATATCTAGCACAAGTAATTGAGCTTTAAATTAATTTTTGATTTTTCTCCTTTGTGTTGCATTTTGTAGATCAAATCATGATTCAATAGCAATTTTATAAGAATTTTTTTTTATATACTGTACAAATATCTTACTAGTCTGTAGAGTAAATAAATATTTAAAAGAAAAATGTTTCTTCATTGCTCAATTTTTCTTTTTAATAAAAATGTTTACGATTAATGTTCTTATAAAAATTGATTATTAATATATCATGAACAGATTGTTAACCGGTATAATGATCATTAAAATATCCAGCATGTTAAATAGCCGTTAGAAGCTTTTATGTGTATGTGTGTGAAAACATAGATATTTTATAATTTTTTTTAACTTTCATCAGAATATTTTAATGGATTGCTTTGTTTATTTAAGTAATAAACTGAAGAGTTTGATTGATATATTTTAATCATTTTATAATCACTTCAAAAATATTTTTTGTAGACTTGTATAACCATCATAAGCAGAAATTTTTATAATTTTATTCTATATTAGAAATGTATTTCTTAATATCTAATTTTTGCATCATTTATATTACTTTTTTAAGCAGTATAAATTATATATTCTGTTATTTCAAAAGTTTTTTTGAATTGAAAACATTACATTATCCTAGCCTAGTTTTAATGGTGTCAAATGAAAGAACATTAATTTGGATCTGCTGTTGCATCTAATCTTTTGCAATAATCTGAATAGGAAAATGTAGGTTTAAAAATCTTTGATGGTGTATAAATTATAACTATATATAAAATATTTGTTTTGAAGGCACTTTAGAATGCTCCAAGTAATCTTTTTTATTCATTTTTTGATTTACCTTTTTATTTTTTCATTTAGTAGTTTCTTATAATCACGTCCAAATAGCAATAATGAAATACTAGGTTTTATACATCTATATCATTAAACAAGAGTTTTATTGATTTCAAATGATGGGGACTTATTTACATACTTTTTTATTGCAAGAAACAAAATTCAAATTATATACAATATTCTTCGAATAACTAATTATTTCAAATCAATTATTTCTTTACCATTTTATCTCTTAGGAGGAAAAACCAGCAATAATACTCAAACAAAAGAAATACAAGACATGCAAACAATAGTTATCTTCATTGAATGACTAGAATATTTTTTAACAAAACACAGGTAATAACAATTTCTGTAAATCAATTGAACTGTAGCACTGTTATTAATAACTATAGTAATAAGTATTTGATGTTTTTAAGGCTAAAATTTGTATTGCGAATGCAGTTTATCGTACATCAGAAAAAGGCATGATGATTTTGAACCATGAAAATTGTGATATTATTTTTCTATTCCTTAAAATCTCTCAGAAATTGTCTTCGTTCTAATTCTGAATATTTGATATCGCCGTTTGTTTTCGAATTTTCTGCTTTGCTACCATTCAAACCTCCATCTCAGGAATTTGTTTTCCGTGGCATCGCTTTATCATTGGAATGGTCAGCATTCTGCGAGAAACTGCTACTTATCAATCATTATAATTTGAAAATATCAATTTCACTGTGCTTATTTCTGTAGCTTTGGATGTTCGTTTTAGGCACATTATTATTTCGAAAAATGACTGCCATATTGATATATTTATCCCTATTTAAGGCGGTATACAAATGAAAGTTGAAAATTATTAACTGTCTGCTAGTTGCAATACCTAATAGATGCATACTGAGGTTATATAATTGATACTGTTGAAATTGCTGCTATAATTTCAGGTAACTTGTTAGCAATTTTTTAAAAGAGTACCCTTCAGTCAATGGTGTTGTTTGGTAATATGAGGCCACAGACTGAAACATTTTGCGGCCCCGTCTTGATAAACTGTATTGTTGATAAAAAAAAGAAAAGAAAGTAGCGAGATAAACTTATTTTTATTTTAATTTCATGTTTATTTTGGGATATCGTTATATATTGGAAGTAAATTCCTAATGCATTTATAGCTTTTACTTTTATTTGTACGGAGATTATGCCTTTTATCGATACAGTTTATATACTGTTTAATTTTTTAAATTTTCTTCTAGAACAATCAATCGTGTATTTTATTATTATTATATATATATAACTAATAGCAGCGGTAATTGAGATCTTTTAACGATTTCATTCTTCATAATTTCAAAGGAATAGTCCAATTTTTATATCACGATTGTCTGCCTAAACCCTGGAGAACATGTTATAGAGTGCAAATAGGAAAGAGAGGCTATGAGAAAATGTTCTGAACTTATAAAGTTTTAGAAAAGAATTTCGTTTTGATACCGCAAGATTTTTACTTCACACTTAACTCTCATTCACACTTTTATCAGTGAATAAATACTTTCTTTTGAAAAAAAAAAGTAAAAAGAGAAAATTCTGAATCTTTTATTTAATTTTAATTTGTAGAAAGAGGGTTCAGCACTTATTCTTTTTAGTAGCTGGCAATATAAAGGATTGTAAAAAATAGTACATTAGATATAAACAAAAGTAGATAGCTGATGATTTACAAGTCTATTTGAACTCAGCCTCGACTTCTGGGCACCGTTCTCGCCGCTCTGTCTAAACATGCCTGACGGGGATTTCCTTTTTTATAAATGAGCTTTTCCCGCCTTTTTATAGATATCACTGCGGTCTTTGCCTAATAAAGATCAGCCAGCGACATGGAACAAACTTGTAGACTTTTAGAATGCGTAACGTTATTATTGTTCAGAACACTGTTTTAATTCTTAATTACAGTAGGGGGGGGTCCTCAGTCGCGAGACCCGGGTGCATAGCACCCCCCAGATGGCCGACCCTGGATATATTTTTGCATAACTATCATTATTTTTAGTTCAATTTTCCGGAAAATTCGAAATTGTTTTCGGTACTCTCGTTCATTGCCTCATGGCGAGAAATCGCATTATGTACTTATTTGACAATTATAGTCTGTCCTTTTAACTCTTGTCATATTCAACAAGCTGTAGGGAAGTTATTTATTAAAGAGGGAAAGAAAGAACATTAAATTCATGAGTAACCGAAGGAGACCGCAAACTTTATCTTCAAATGATTTGAAAACAAGAAAAGGCGCTTTTCTGTTAGGTCTTCGAAATCCTTGCAGTAAAGATAAATTTATATTTTTCTCCCGAACGTAAACTAAGTGTTAGTTCTTGTTAAATGACAGGGTCAGACATTTACTGCATTATTGTTTTTTATTTATTATTATTTATTGAATTCATGATTAAAGCATAAATGTAATGAATTGCGCAGAGTAAAAATGAGCTTGTGTTGCGTTATATTTACTTTCTGATCATTGACATGGTAACAACTTTGTAGTTAATTCATCCATTATATCTCATATATTATCATCACAGAGTATATGTGAATTAGTAAGTAAAAAGATGAGTTCACCAGCTTTTTTGGTTAACTAGTCTTAAACCCAGGTAGCGCGGCCTGTTGTGCGATATTATATATTAAACAATATTGCGAATATTGATCAATATCGTACAAAATTATCTGATAATTATATGATACTGCGAATATTGATTAATATTGTACAATATTTGTGTGCTCCTAGGAAAGATCTACCCAATCGATTCGACTTGTGCTATCTAAAACATACAATCCATTGCTTTATACCAACAAAGTCTGCAAAGCAAATGTTCACTTGTGCGTTTTTGCGATATCAATGCAATTTCAGAAAGTTAAGAGGTCCCAAAAAAGAATAGCCTTCGTAGAACGCTTATTTATCAGATAGATATGTTAGTTCAATGCTAATTTTGCACACATCCGTCCTATTCTCGACTTCTTAAGTACAGATATATACATGGTAGAACATTATCAATCACTTTTATGCTTAGACACGATGCTCTTCTTCGAGATCTTCCCGTATATCCCCATTTGGAGGACAGTTTTCACCATCTTCTTCGTCTTCCTCTCGGATCTCATCGCAAAGTGAATGCCTTTGATTCGTGTTCAATCGGGGAACATCGGGATCTGTCTGTGGCACTTCGATGGATTCACGCCTCCAAAACCCGCAAATTCTGCAATCGCTTTCTGAGACAGGGGACTCTGCAGGAGGTGGTGATTGCTCCGGCTCGGGATGGCTGTTGCTTGAAGATTTGGTTGAGAAAGATCTCACGAGATTGGGTATGAGTGGCATGCTTCTCCAGCTCGTCTGGGATAGCAAAGTGCGCTGTCTGCGGATTTCGGCCTTTGAAGGTTCGATTTCATGCGTTTTGTCTGTTAAAAGAAGAATAAAGTATTAACCTTCCAGCGAGCTTGCGTATGTGAGAGATACACTAGAGACGAATTTCGTTTTATACTGTAGGAAGGGAAGTTGGCTCAGAATAGAACCCGGAACCTTTGGGTTTGAAGGCCAGTAACATACCACTGGACAAAAGCATGCTCATGTCGTGTAGATGTTATCTGTCTTATTAAGATATCACCACATACTCACACTCCTGTGAGCCGACGAACGATATGCGTTGTTGTTGAGTGGTGATGCCTTCGTTTGTTGAGTGAGAGGTTGCTATGTGTAGCTGTTGTGTCTATTGCGCCGTACCCATCTTTGTTTGGGGAGCGGAGAGCTTTCTAGTCAAGCCAAGCGTTTTGGCGAGCGTGCGTGAATTGTTGCGTCAAGTGAGTCTGACGAATTTGGTTGCGGGTAGATGACGCCACATCAGTTGCATGAAGGTTGAAGGTTCATTGTACGAGGTCACCAGTGTAGGAGGTGATGTGTGCTCGGAATAGAACCCGGGGCCTTTGGGTTTGAAGGCCAGTAACATACTACTAGACAAAAGCCAGCTCATGTCCCGTAGATGTTATCTGTCTTATTAAGATATCACCACAATACCTTCAGATCTGGTGGCGCTGGGAACGCCTTTTTTTGGTTATTTGTCCCCCTCCCTTTGACCTACTTTGAGTTGTCAAAGTTTGTGGCGTTAATAAGTATCTGCCTATCAGATATTTGTATTTTAAAGATACGCTTGACCGTTCATGTAAGTTTTTGTCACATCTGATTTTGTATGGTTTTACAAACAAATCCATATTGTTTTAGACTGGAGACAGCTGGCAAATGCACTTACGAAGGAAAATGTTGAAAAAAAGCACCCACATCTCTAAAAAGTGAGCTAAAATTAAAGGTGCTAAAGAGAAAAGCGGAACTAAGAAGTGGAAGATGCGACGTCAGGGAAAAAACCTTGCCAAAAAGAAAAGCGGACTAAAATCACGAGGTTCGGTTATAAGATTTGTCAGAAATTTTTATGTTTGGAGCACACTAAACACATTTGCTCAAATTGCAACGCTGCAATGAAATAACAATGAAACTATTTTCTTCCTTTTCATATCTAACTTTCAATTACTTTTTCCTTTTTATACATAAATTCTGTATTTTTCACTTCTATATTTTATATGCAACTTGTTCTGCCAAAATATCGGCAATTACATTTATATTATTTTTAAATCAATTCAGTTAACCTGTGGTCATTTTATATTGTGATTGCAAACTATGTTTATATAGTTTCTGCTTCTTTTTAAGTAAAAACTGTTTAAAGTGATTATAGTTATTAATCCTAAACTATTTACAATTTTAGTAGTTACGCTTTTGAAAATTTACAATATACTATAACGTATAGGGAAATACGCGCGACCTTTCATGTTGCTATGACGGCCGCGCCCGCTGGAAGGTTAATAATGTATCCATTTTAAATTTGTATATAATATTGTGGGAATTGCTTACATTCTCTCAAGGGTCACATCCTGTATGGTGCCATGTTGGCCATGTTGCAAGATTAATCGCGTGATACTTCGCCGCTATTGGAAGAGACGAGAGTTCAGCGCTGAGACTGTTATAGACTTTATAGCTCAGGCTCTGAATCTTTTTATGTGCTAAATATTTGTTTAGTCGTATTTTGTCTTTTTAAATATTAATAAATACATTTTACATAAAGGCTGGTCGTTGCCTTTCCCAACATTCCCACAATATATTATATAATTTTGTAGAAAATTTAAAATAGTAGTTTTGGAAAATGGTAATGATTGTTTGAGGAAACATTTAGAGAAATATTGGCTTAAATAGTGCGAAAATATTCTAGTTAAAATCAAATCTACATATATGTCCGTCTAGCCTAGGCATTATTTATAAAAGAGGCCGAATTTAAAACTTAACTACTTACTTATTTTACAAATGCTGTTCTAAAAACAACTATGAACGATTATAGCATTTCCGAAAACACAATAGCTGGTAATTCAAAAGTGGTATATAATTCAATTGGTCAAATAACGATGAAGTAGCTAGTATAAGTTTTGACATTTAGATATATATAAATATTCAGATATGATCGCTTTACAACAACACATAATAACGTTTTTGCATTAAAAAAATTTTCTTACAAGTACCATCCAAGAGGTTTGCATCCTTTTAAACGTATTGTCTTCCTAAAATTTTCTTTTACTATGCTTTTAAGAAAGTTGGTACTTCCATTCAAATTTCAATGTCCATTGCAAATCTCTAACACCGAAATTCTTTTTTTAGCACAGAAAAGTGTCTGAAATTGCCTTGCGCAAGATCTGCATTCTAATATGGTTATGGAATGTAGTGCATTCTGCTTTCTTCTAATGCATGAAATCTGGAGTGTAACATCCAGATTCGGCGCTTGCACAGCTTTTAAGCGTAGACCACAACATAAACAACATTCAATGCGAGAATGCTAGAAGTTTGACTCTATATGTACATAAGAACATAACGATATAAACTATAGGTCTGCATGTTTACCTTTCCAGTTTGGCGAATTACTCAGAAACAGGTTAACTATTGGCACTTATTTTGAGATATTAGTTGTATTCCTTAAGCACCAATTGATGATGTATGCCTTAAGTTTTGAATGAAATTTAGTGGATCATATGATGCAACAAAACAGAGCTTTTGTTTTAAAGTAGACAGTTGTTTTCATCTAAATCATTGTGTGCTCAAGTAGTGGGCCCCAAATTATGCTAGTTTATAAATGAGAATTCATCAAATGTAAAAATTTTTTTCACAAATGTAAAGAAATTTTTAAACTCTTCAAATATTCTATAAATTATTCCTAAAATCTTGACATGTGCCGTCTTCAGAAGAATTTTATGATTATTAAAGATATGTATTTTTTTATTTAAATAAAATCTATATTGAGAAGGCCTCATAGTAAGAAGTTAATTACCTGCTTTTTGTTCGTTTAACATTTTTAATTTATATTATCTCAAAAAATAACTTTTATCTCAAAACAGAATTTAAAAAAATAATCAATTCTTCGTACAAGTTCCAAAAATTTTGCACTTGAAGAAATAGAAAATATCCGGAATTTTCACTGTATTCAAAACACCAATATTCTTGATGAATATGGCTTACGAATTATATGCGGTGAATTTTTTTTCTTTTAAAATTTACTTTATGATAAAAATTTCTCTTAAAAGTAAAAACTAGAGTTTATTTAAACATCCTGATTTTATTTTCGTATTAGCCATAAGGACAATTTTTTCCACCAAATATTTTTCCCAAATAATCTTACAAACAATATGGTGGTGGGTCTAATGCCAAGCCCGAATGAGAGGAGATCTTTCGAATTAAAGCAGAAGTGTGCTCCTTTCGTCGTTAACGAGCACCGTTAAGTAAGGTGAAAGAAAGACTTTGCTCGAACACACCCGGCACAACCCTTTTTAGCGAGCGATCAAACTCATTCCTCCATCAACAAGTCGGAATTTAGATCCAAATCAGAGACCGACTCATTCCTGATTTAGTACACCCGGAGGTATCATTTGTGATGGGAACTTGGAGGACTTTACAGTCACGACATATTTAATGTGTTCTAACTGCCATTAGCCAACACGGCCGTCTTTGGCCGAGAAGAGGACAGAACACGTCACCTTTCGGTTGCAAAACTAATGCACTACCAATCAGACTATCACTGCCCACAAACAATATTTGCTTTTATAATGAATGGTATGGTGCTTAGTACAAGAGAATGCTGTAAATTCTTTTACATAAATATTCACATGAGATTATTCTAGGTAGAAACATCAAAGATATTTTTTCTTTAAGTAAGTCATTCTTACTTATATTAACATTCGAACCAGATTTCAATGATCCTCTGGCAGATCTCGAGCGGAAACTCATGGAATTCACTGAAAAATAATATATCATTATTTATTTATTTAATAAAAATTGATATCAATTTTAGGTAACATTCATAAATAAACATTTAGACTATAAAATACAAATTTAACATAAAAAAATTATAATAAATAGAAAAGCAGAGTATTAATAGTTTGTTTTCAAATCTTTGTCAGTATAAAAATGGTCACGGTTATACAATGATTAAAATATCTATTTAGAAAAATAGCTGTCAACACAAAATATTACCCAAAAAATTTAATTTTGCATTTTCTTCATATTTATTCACAAGAATGTTTTCTAAAAATTTATTGCTCTTCAAATTATTTTTAACAAAAAATAGTTCGATGAATGAGGAATTGCAATCGGTTCAGTTTTTTACGCCTATGTACAACTTTATTTAACGAAACCATTAACACATCTCAAGGATTTGCCAATCTCTATCATATAGAGGAAAATTTTTGGCATTTCGCAGGCAAAATTTCTTCCCCACAAAATAGTTATAACTTTTGAACTAATTTAGTAATTCGTAGAAAAATGATATTTGTTCTCTCCTGCGTCTTAATAACAAATATGCACATAACCGATTTGGTCATTTTCAGCTTAAGATGTATCAATATAACCGTGTCCACTTTATCATCACAACAAATAAAATAAGTTTTATTCATTTGTTAGTAGGATATCATGCAAAACCACACCAAGTTAGTAAGCAGGCAGAAACCTATTTCCCATATATCACAATTCTCGCTTAACTGTCACGATTCTCTCACACTTTTATAAAAAAACAAAAGGCTAAGACACATTTTGAAATATTAGTTTCTCTAAACCGTTTATTACTGTTAGACCATCGATCATGGCCAATGAAAAGTGTACCTTAGGTGAAAAGAAATGTTGTTCATTGGAATAGGAATATATGGTGCAGCGGAATATTTTAGTTAATACAAACGTTAGTAATCGAGTCACGGATTCATTTATTTGAACCACGCCTAAAATAAAATGTATTCAGTATCATTGTAACAAAGGGTTATTAAAAACTACTTATGAATTGTTTAAGAAGCGTTTAAATACACCCTTCATTTGGAAAAAATTATTTATTTAGTGAAGGAATTCTTTTTAAAATAAGATTCTTAAATTATAAAATAATATTTGGATTATTTTCTTGAGTCAGAGTAGTATGGACAGACTTAGTGAATAAAAGGACTGAAAATTTGGGACTTCATTCCATCTTAAGATCCATTGTGTACGCAGCTTTAGTACACATTAAATCAGAAGGCTCAATTGCTCTCCTGCTGGTATTGTGTGAAAATTGAAAACGATTGGTTCTGATGTTCTCTTTATCTGACTATATTTCTAAATGATGAGGTCTGTTCCAAAATAATTCTTGAGTAGTTCCAAAATGGGGCATTAATATAACTTAATTAAAATTTACTTAATCATTTATCTTTCACCTTAATGTTGTAGTTGTTATAAAAGTAATGAGTGCCAAAGAAATTAAATATCAAGGAAAAGTTTAAAAACAATTCCATTTGCTCTTTAATCAAGTAAATAATAGGTAAAAAAAAAGGATTCCAAAACAATAAATGATGCTGCGACCTTAAAAAAAAATCATATAATTGATTAGGTCAACGATTTCCAAACTTTTGTCACCCATTTTTAAGGAAAGGAATTTATATCGATCCGTTTATTTTTCAGAGCAGTTTTTTCGAATTAGGCTTTATGGCAACAAAAATATATTTTTTCTATATTATCTTCCCGAGTCCCCTTGATATTTATGGTAATGGTCATTACGGTTATTATTATTATGATTATTATTAGCATAAAAGGTCACCGTTCCATTTAGACAGTTCATGCATTATTTGTTAGTAACCTAAACCAGACAAGCAAAAAGTTAACATGTGTCTTGTGTTAGTAGACTTAGGCTCTTATTTTAGTTCAGCCATTTACCGATGGATTAAAATCCAGCAGCTTATCGTATTATCCAGCATAGCTCATGCGAAATGTTGCTCTAATTTTTACCTCCTCTGAGTCCTCAGAATTAGCAGATGAATCATATTCAGTATAACACTCAGAGTGAGCAGATGAGTTACGATCAGTATAACACTCAGAACGAGCAGATGAGCCATTACCGATGTAACGAAGTTGACTTCAAATACAAGAAGATTTCGTCGTCAAAACTTTCCTTCTGAAGTTTTCTGCCTTTTCTTTGATTAAACTGGATGAAATGTATAATTTCTTCTCTTTAAACACTATTAAGACTACAAACTGTAATACAAATGTTCATGGTATTTTTTCATATTTGGATTAATTGATGACTAGAGCTTTTTCTATGTTTTTTTTTTCTCCTCTAATTTGAAAAATTGTGAATAGTTCTTTCTTATTGAGTTCTAACCAAGGAATAAAGTATCAGACAATGCTCTACTTCTCGCCGTTTTCGGCCCGTGTGACAATGAAAGAGTTCGTCGTCGAGAATTATTCATTTCGTACCAAAAACGTAATTCTGAAAAATACATCAAACATGTTAGAAAATAAAAATATGGTAACGACAAAAAAAAAACAGCACTCACAAAAAAAAAAAGAATTTCAAAACTTATCTATAAATTTAAAAATAATACATTTACTCACTTTTTAAAAAAATTCTTTTGTATTTTCTATTTCTGATTTAAAGTTTCATTCTCTTTTAAACGTAAAAATAGTTTTTAAATAAGATATTATGTTGATTATCAACGTAATATCAAGATATTACGTTATGTTGATTTTTCCTTTCATTATCTAGATATTATGTTGATTTTACTTTATTTATTGATACATCCTTAATTTTTTTCCAATATTTTTTAAAATTTTATTGTGAATCGTCGCCATTTATTATTTTATTTCGAATATTTATCAGAGATTTTGCTTTTCTTTTTTACATTCTTTTTTCCACAATAACGAATTTTATTTGCAAACGATAATTAAAATTATTTAAATATGAAATAAAAATACTTACAAATTCATCGATATTTGATCTGACGATATTTGAAACGCAGAATAAATTATTAAACCTAAATAATTTAATATTTTGATAAAAATTATGCTTACTATTTTTTAAATAATTACCTGCGCTGAGTTTTGCAGATTGGGCTCCACACATTATTTCTTTATATCCTTTCCTAAATGAAGGACTTCTAAAGGCGTATATGATAGGGTTGCACGCAGAGTTAAAATAACCACACCAGTAAGCCTGAAACGATTCGAAATTATTCATAAGGTCTAGTAATAAAATATTCATCAGCTCAGAATAATTATTTGGTTAACACAAATTGTGCATTTAATTTCCATTAGTTAATGAAAATTTGCACACTGAAAAGATAAATGAATTCGTTGCTTTAATTATTAAAGGAAATTTTCATTTTAAAAATAAACCTTTTTCTCTATTGTAGGATCTGAAATAAAATAAAAAAATGTTTCATTATTTGTTCCAAAAAACTTCAAAAGCTGTTGTTCTTAAATGCTGATAGCAACAAATAACAGTACTTTCTTATTCCCTATCGTATATCTTTCATGAGGTCTGCAAACATTAAATACCAGAGTTTTGATTTTTTAAAAATTGATCTGAAAAAGGATTTGCTTGCATCATAGGCCTTATTTATTTAATTAGTAGTTCTTTCCAATTTGTAATAATGTAGCTTTTGTCTCTATATGATATGAGTCTTAAAATAAGAGTTTCAAAACTAGTATGGATTGGCATCGATGATAAAGGTTTACGTGTTTTAAGCATATTTTACTATTCATTTCATTGTTTCATTAAATTCAAATAATCTTCATCATTATATAAATGTTTTATACCGGGTTTTTTTCCATTGCAAATGACCAAAATATGAAGATTTGTTTTTTTCTCTTTTACATTATAATGTCTTCTTTTTAAAATATCATTTTAATAATATTATCCATAATTATAATTTCTATTTTAATGGTAACCTTTTCAAAACAATAGAAAAGAATTTTATATTTTGAACATTCTATTGGGTTGTTCGGAAAGTCATTTCGTTTTTTTTTAGTGAAAATGAAAGACGATTTTCGTATAATGAATAAGCATTTTATTAAATTATGTACTGGCCATTCTGATCCAACACCCTTTGCCATCTTTCTGGTGGTAGCATGATTCCACGCTCATAAAATTTTTGGTCTTTGCTGGCAAAAAACTGATCCAGGTGATTTTTGGTGTCTTCATTTGAGGTAAAGGTTTTACCGTCCAAAAAATTTTGCAGGGACCGGAACAAATAATAATCCGAAGCCGCCAGATCTGGAGAATATGATGGATGTGGCAGTGTATCCCATTCAAGCAGTAAAAGCGTTTGGCGAGTGACCAAACTTGTAAGAGGTCTCGCATTATCTTGGTGGAACACTACACCTTTTCTGTTGATTTACTCTGGCCTTTTCTGTTGAAGTGCATCGTTCAGTTTGTCCAGCTGATGACAGTAGACTTCGAATTAATTGTTGTGTTATCCTGTAAAAGCTGTAAAAAAACCGATTCCTTTAAAATTCCACCAAACAGACAGCATCACTTTTTTTTGATGATATTGGCTTTCGAAATGCTTTGAGCCGGTTCATCTTTTCAGCTCCATGATCATTTGCGTTTGACATTGTTATATACAACGCATTTTTCGTCCCCAGTAATGATGCGCTTTGAAAATGAATCATTTTTGTGACGTTTGAGGAGCGAATCACAGACATCAACGCGACGACACAAATTTCTCTCCGTGAGAACATGGGGAACCCATATATCGAGCTTCGAGGTTAATCCCAGGCCTTTCAGGTGGTCATAAACAGTTGAATTCGATAACTTTAAGATCTCACCGATCTCACATGTTGTTATTCGCCGGTTTGCATCAACTAATGCCTTTATCTTGTCTTTATCAGCTTCAGCCGACCTTCCAGAACGTGGTGCATCTTCGACATCAAAATTGCCGGATCAAAATTTTGCAAACCAGTTCTGACACTGGTGTATTGTCAACACATCTTCTCCATACACTTCGGTTAATTTCTTTCTGGCTTGAACTGCATTTTTACCTTTTCTGAAGTAAAAAGTAAAATATGACGAAAATGCTGCTTATTGCTCTCCATATTTAAAAGGGCACCAACCAAAAACTACTGCGCAGAATTAATAGAACTTTTTCACACACAAGCCTTGCAATATCAGCTCTCAAGACATATAATGGTTATGCGGCTTAAGTGTGAAGTTGGTTTCGAAAAAACGTAATTAAGTCCTCTGACGGGAAAAAACGAAATTACTTTCCGAACAACCCAATATTATGAAGATGCATTTGTCATATTACAAATCTAATGTTGAATGATTTCATTCGTAATCTTTAAATATTTTACGCTCAAATATTTATCGAGATGAAAGACAGAAAAATAATAACATAACGGACAGAAAAACTTAAAGTAGAGCAAGTTACTTGGCCCATAAAAATGTGAGACAATACCATTAAGACCAAGCTATGGAGAAAGGGTATTGTTGAATTTTTTGCACATTATGATCCCATAGGTCTCTAATAGTGACCAACTGATTCTATGAGTGGTGGCGAGTGAAATTGTTTTATCGAATATTATTTCTTGGAATTATCAATTTTCTATAAGAAATTATTCAGGACATCAACTGTATATGGTTAAGTCATCGGTTCACCGAAATTTTTATTAAACCTAATATCGTAAACGTGTTACTTAGATGCTTTTAATAAATTTTAGATTTCTAGTTTTATATATATATATATATATATATATTAATTAACTATTTATTAAAAATTTCCATAT
Source organism: Argiope trifasciata (assembly GCA_026543055.1). Taxonomy (NCBI): domain Eukaryota; kingdom Metazoa; phylum Arthropoda; class Arachnida; order Araneae; family Araneidae; genus Argiope; species Argiope trifasciata. The sequence continues at coordinate 32,552 of JAPMOQ010052972.1, read as the reverse complement.
ATGTCATGCATTACATCAGTTATTATTTAATGTGTAATGAGTGAGTTGTTGTCTAACTGTTTAAAAAGGAAGATAGATGATGTTTTATCGAATATTATTTCTTGGAATTATCAATATTCAATTAGGCTGGATTCACTATTTGTATGAGGATATCATTTTCGAACGTATATCCTTCCTTTTCCTGGAGAATAGGAAGAATATCAAATGGAAATATTTTGATGTCATGAAGCAATCATTTGATATAAAAGCAGGAAGAATTAAATCGATAAACTTATCGAAAATGACGTATTGCCGATCATATAGAGTACAGAATAAAATAAAGGGGATACTTGAAAAAGAATGCAAAACTTTATTAAAAGGGTATTGTAAACCTTCTAGAAAAAATTTGGCCAAACTTTTTGTAGATTAAATAGAGGGTATTTTAATTCAATTTTATTTGATAAATTGGGACAATATTCTAGATAGATTCTGTAACAGGTTTATGCAGGATTTTGGAAATAAATTGTACTTAAAATTCATGGAATAATACTGAGAAAGATTTCACTGTAAATGTCTACTGTAAAAATTGAAAAGATTTCAACAGATTTCTGTATATATATTTGTATTTTTAATATCAATTCAACTTAGTTCTATGTTATTAAACATTTTTTAATAATAATCTTTCAATGTGTGTATATATTTATTGGGACTTTTATATGACAATGTAAATTAGTGTAGGACTTTCGCTAGATGCAGATCCAATATTTCTCAGAGCAATTTGAATTGGAGTTTTATCTGAGAATTGTTTAATCAGAGGATACATTGTATTTGCTAGAGATTGACATGTGTTTCGAATATTCTTCAACAATAATTCTGACAAAAAATGTTATATATTCAGTTTTAGTTTAGTTTAGTTGTATTAACGTCTCTTTAAAGCAACAATTTTGCAAAAAGCTCGTAATTTTGAACCATGGTCTGATAACGAGGACGACACCTGAACTGGCACCCCCTCTCCACAACACACCAGCGGGAGGACGTTTGGCCCGACAAATTTAACGTGCAAGAGAACCCCCTCACACGACGGTATTCGGTAGAATCGAGTCTTGAACCTGAAACCCTTCGATTCCAAAGCCGAGATTTTACCACCAGGCCACCGTGGCCCTTATATATTCAGACAAACTAATAATATTACTAACTCAGTTCAACATTTCGTAGTTCATATTGTTTATTTGAGATAAACTCAAATATTGGAATGAAAATCTGGTATCTCACCAAGGGATTCAAAATGGGAGGCAATTTGCTCTTGTCCTTGACGAAAACTGCTGCGTTCGAATAGAGAAGATATGGCGTCCAGCAAAGAAGGAAGCAGGCGAGCACCAGAAAGAGGGTGGTGGCCACCTTCTTCTGTTGCGCCACCGAGTTCTCCAGGTCGATGTTGGACGTCTCACGGATTCTCTTCATGTGCACATGGATCTCTCTGAAGATCTTGGAATAACAGAATGTCATCACGGTCAGAGGGATGATATAATTGCTGGTAGTGATGAGAGCCGAATGGGACATGGCGGTGAGGCCTTTTGGGTAGGCTGGACCACACTGACTAGAGCCCTGAATAGCAAAATACCACATCATTTTATTGAATAATAAATTTTTAAAACAATTATTAAATTACTCTCAGTGAAAATGACAATATTCCAGTTCTGGACATATATTGATAGATACCAGCATCTATCAATTTGCTCAAAGAGATAAATTTTATTTATAGATCTTACAATAACTAACAGATTATCATCTTTAAATGAAATGTTACACCTTTACTCGGATCTCTTCATTAATTTTTAGGTTAACTTTAAAGTAAAATCGAGAGTTTCTATAAACGTAGAGAATTTGCATAAGGATTGTTACATAGGAATATGCATGTGCAAGTGCAGAATATTATGCTATAATAATCTATATGGTTAATGCAATAAAAATAGGTACTATGGTAGAATGCTACAGTGAATATTCTGAGAATACTTTCCCCAAGAATATTCGACAAGTTCTTCAGAAGACATGATATCAATTATGGCTTTAGTTTTTTATATATTTAATGTTGTTGCTCGTATTTCACACACTTCAGCAGGTACCGGTTATGCACTATCATTTGAAAATACGCCGATTTCAGTGAAGCTCACCGAGGCTAGATTAGCAGCCTGAGTGAAAGCAGTCTTTTTATATGTCGGAATAATTCCTTTAATTGTCGTCAGTAGTATTTGTTACCATCCACATCAACCTATGTATAGAATAAATTTTGTCTTAGAGCTTTTGATTCAATGTATATAAATATCCTTATTGTTGCAATGATCAACAGCATTATAATGTTTTTTTTAAAATTATAATTGTATCTATGAATATTATAAAAACTGATAATACCCAATGAAGTAATTTACCATGTACAACAAATGCGTCTATATGAAGCCAAAGATAGATAAAAAAATCCTGAAAAAATATTAATGCGTTTCAAATCTAATTACAAACTTAAAAATAAAGAGTTCAGTCTGAGTGATTCTCTGTAATTGGTTGTGTCTGGAACACATAATTATAATGCTTAGGATTAGACTGAACTAAGAATCTTGGGAAAAATATTGTCATTTAGCCCGACTTTGACAGTCTGATAAACAGTCAGTAGAGCACTTCATACATCAATGAATCAAACTTATCCAATGATCCCAGTGCTCGTTTAATTCATACGTTCAGTCAGTTAATTTAAACTATAAACAATGTTTAGAAACATTTTTCAGAGCAAACAAAAATGTACTTTATATTTTATATGTTCTTAGTTTTAAATAATAGAATAATATATATTTCGTTTCCTTTAAAACTAATGTGTTCAAGCAATGTAGAATTTAGAACGCATGAAAGACAAGAAATTGTCAGTAAATTATTAGCAGCATTAGTCAGCATAATTGTATTTGGCAATTGAACTTTTTAAAAAGAGCAATCTTTATCATTGAGAATAGTTTCTTACAATTGAGTTATTTGCCAAATAAAGAAAAATAATGAACTAGGAAACTCAACAGAATGCTTCGAAATTTTGTGGATTTCATTCAATGAAATTCTACTTATAGGAAATAAAATTGCAAAAAAAAAAAAAAAAAAAAAAAAAAAAAAAAAACACCACGAATGTCTTGGTAAATTTAAACGTTTGTTCATTTTACCATAGAACTAATGATAATGCACGATCATCGTATTAAAATTAATGCTACCTGATGAAATTACCATCTTAGCTCACTGGTTGAACATACTCTTTGTACAGTAAAAATAATTCTCAAGATCAGATTGATAATTGAAAAGTATAAGTAACATGAATCTATTTATATGCAAAAATTATTGTGATGCGGGATATTCTATTAAAACTTGAGACAAATACGTAGCATTCTTCAAGTCAAAGAACAAAACTCATGGTTATTCTTACTAATTTGATTACCTTGGTATGCATATTTAGATTTCACAGATCATTATACAGAATCTTAGCAACATTTTTTCACTATAATAAACTTAATAGATTGTCCATTATCCAGCAGAGAGTAAAAGACTTATTACAGGAACTTTTTCGTACGATTAATTCTACTAAATTCTCATTTTAAATTACTTTAAATATTATCATAATAATCTTGGTTAGAAATTTGAATCGAGCTAATTTCTATAATTAAAATAAGTTTATTCTTTTTTCTTTTAAATATCCTTTCTAATATGAGATGGAAATAAATCAGACTGGGCCAAAAATTTCTAATTTAAGTCTATCAACTATTGAATTGATCTTAAATACAAATTTCATAAGTGTATTTTGCTCATAGTTTAAAGTTTTTTTAGTATACCTTCTTGTACACATTCATATTCCATCCTACAAGGGGTCCAGTGGCACAAAACAGCGCCCACAGCCAAGACGCTAGGATCATAAGTTTTATTCTTCTCGGGGTCATGGCTCTGAAAGAAAAAAAAAATTATGCCTGGTTTAAGAAATTGACATAGAAGAAATAACTTTCAAACACCAAAAAACAAGCTATTACGCATATTATTTTACAGTATTGAAACGAGAGACAAATATCATGAGATGGGTTTAGGTTTCAATATTGCAAATTGTATCAAAACATATAAAATTTGCTAAACAGACAATAAAAAAATAGATGATTTATACTGTGGTAACGAAGTGTGAAAAAAAATTGCAGCATTAAAATAATTTTGGTAATTTTTATGAAATTAGTTCATGCCTTAAGCAGTGAATTTCGGAGATAGTTCATAAATTACATACCTCAGCCAAACAATGTGAAATGTATTTCACCCTCAGGTAATTACTTCATTTTTAATAAATATTTATCTCTTCATAATATCTATTATCCAAACCGAAGTTAATTACAATTTTCCGTCAGTTTTGTATTGGAATAGAGAGCGTTAGAATTGTTAACATAATGACTCTAACATGTCAAATGAAAGTTAAAAAATATATTATTTAAGAAAAAGTATGAAGTTACTGTTTCATTTCGCTGTTTCTTCACCTTTTAGCTATGCTTTATTCTCAACTCATTTGATTTATATCAAAGGCCATTTAGAATTTTTTTCGAATCAGTCAGATTCTTACAATTGGAATCACACATTTCTTTCAGTTCGTTTTCTGAGTTTCAAATCATATTAATCTCTTTTACTGGCATATGTATGAAAGCTTATCTCGCTGATGATGTAACTAGCGTGCCGGTTACGCTCTTTAACGTTTTTCTCAGAAACGAAGAACGTTTCGGCACGCTTCCGTGCCCAAAAGAACCGATTCCATAATCATATCCTAAATATCATTAAGAGAAATTTCTTTGGGCCAGTAGACGGTTGGAAATATGACAACACAGAGTGCCCAAAATTGAAGATTATTCAAATGATGTCGGAGGAAATAAAAATTTGGAGTGGTTCTATTTAACAATTGTTATCGCTGCTATTATACATGACATTAATAAAATTAAAAATGTAAATTCGTCCCATAACGATCAATATACAGTATGAACTGGGCTTTTTTGTTGTTGTTTGTTTATAAAGAAATATATAATAAATTCAGTGCTATCTTCAGCAGATAAAGTTTTTTGCTAAAGTAATGAGATGTTAATGCTCAAAGTTCATTTTATACAATTAATTACTGGGTAGTATGATGATATCATCCTGTAATCCAATTCATTTCCGTTGAAGTTTTATAACATGACAGAAATAATATAACGTTTCGATAAATATCTCAAAAATTACACAAGAATGAATGATTAATTCAACCAATTAGATGAGCTTTAAGCCTACGATCTGAATCTTTAAAAATTGGAGGTCTATTTACGTACTAAATTTTAGAATGCTTTTCTCTTTCGCGAGTCCTGTAAATGTCGGTATTTAAATTCTTAGAAATACTTTCTGTGTTAATTTTTATGTATCTGCTAATTTATAAGGTAAATGGTTTTATTTCCATATACAAGGATTTTTTTTTTCATTTTGATTTCACTATTAAGTATTTTCAAATTTTTTAACTTTTTTTTTCGTTTTTAAGTCTAATTTTTTAAATCCTAAAGTTAGTGATTCCCTTTATATAACGAGATTTTTTTTCACTCTCATTTGCTATTAATGACTTTATTTGTGGACCTCAGGATGGAGTTAGTTTTAGCCCTTTTCGTTCGTATTTTATTTTTAAATCAGTCGCCTCAAGAGACCAGCTGGTTCGCCAGAAATATTGATTATTCGATTTCAGATAATTCATTAAAATATAACTTCATATCCATGATTCCACGAAATAATCTGATATTAATTTAATTCTTTTTTTAATTGCCTTGCTTAGGTTTATTACGTACATGAATTTTCTAATGGAAATAGTCTCATGACATTAAAATGTTATTAAAAACGATAATATCCTCTTCATCTATCTTTTAAATTTCGAGATGTTGTTACTTCACTTTTTTATTACTGCTATAAATTACACAGATCTTAAATAGATTTTTCCTCATTTAGCTTTCAACAATGGAAGAAAATTACGCGGCTGAATATTCTATGGAAAAACGAAAGCGATTTGAATTTTAAAACAATCTATTGTATTGGCTACTAACAAAATGTTTAAAGAAGGAATACCAGCCTTCAAACATTATTTTTATTAACAAAAATGAAAGAGAAAATTATACTTTGGAATTAATTTCTATGTAATGTGTAATAATTAAATTAATAATTAATCAGGTAAAAGGGCAACTTTTCTATAGTAACTTACATAATGTCATCTGGATAAGGGATTTGATGAAACAAAATTGATTTTAATATCATTAAGACAATAGAAAGAACTTACCAAAATCAAAATTTCATGTCATTACTGTAATATAAAATTATCATATTTTATAATATTATTAATATATTACAATAAATGTATATAATATTAATCCATATTTTTATACTCACATAATTTAAAATATTAATAATAAAAAATATAAATCATTTATTATTTATAATAAAGTAGAATTTTAAAAAATTATTAAAACAGACGAAAAAAATAGTTCGCATAGAAATATAAATGGTGCTTAAATAATGATATTTTGACAAAAATGAATTTGAATTTTTAATAGTGCGAAATGTTTTTCGTATTCTTAAGTTACTGTGGAAAATCTTTTAAAATTTCGTTTAATGTAAATGGTTTAAAAATCTAAACATTCCAAAATTCTAACTGTGCACCTACAATCAAAAAAGTATGTACTAATCAAATTTAGAAGCTCTAGACCTTACGATCCGTTTAGAACGTTTTTAACGAGTTTTGTATTATACATGACTCAATTCTGAGAAAGTAAACCAGCTTAAAATCATTATCACATGTTAAATCAGTGAGGCGCATTTATTTTTTTCCTCCAGCGTGATAAATTTTTCCCTGAACCTCTGCAGATGGCAGCACAGGCCTTTTCACTTCAAATCTGCTATTTTCGGACAGTGAACATGTGTTTTGAGGCAAATTTATTCTAGCACTTCTTTCAATTCAAGACGATCGCTGTTATGAGTCAAGTTAGTGAATCGTATCGTCTATCAGATGAGATAGATGACACCCTTACTGCTACCTCAGCAGAGAAGGCGTCACCTGTTTAAATAGCAAGTGACGTCACAGACGTGTTAATGATTTCTTTTGATTGATTAGAGTCATATTTAAAGAATTTGGAATTCTGAGTTTTCCCAAACTCCGTGGCTTCAGAAGTAATATTATTGATGCTTGGTTGCATTTCAATGGTACCCAAACATAAAATGATTTCTGATTGAGCAGATTAGATAGTTGCCTAGGACCGAGAGATAGAAGATGGCCCCTAGGCAGGCCAATAAAAAAATATTATTAAACTTATTGTTGAATAATAAATTTGAAAGAAACATTTAGTTTTGAATTGCAAAATATATGAACTAAAGTGTTTGTTCTTTGTACATATGGATTTATTAAAATCATTGCTTAAA
>JAPMOQ010052972.1:0-24709 GCA_026543055.1 Argiope trifasciata | reverse complement strand
TATATATATATATCAGTGTCTTTCATTATCATTAAACATTTATATTTGCAATTAAATTATTAATAATTATACTTGGGTTTTCATCACCTTCTTTACTCTTATCATTTTTTCTGAAATAGACATATAAAATAAATAAAATCAATGTATTTTTATAAATTTACTCAATAAGTTATTAATATGTTGATTAAAATGTTAAATTGCATTGACATTAATAGAGGAGTCTCATAACATGCATTGACTAGAACTGCAAAATGCCCCAACCCTCAATTGTTTTATATTTACAGGCTTGGCTTGGAACAGAGACTTGCAACTCGCAGGTATATTACATGCGTCTCGGTAATGTATTTTTTTTTAATCAGTCAGCAAGTTTTTGTAAAATTTCGTCATAAAATAGAATACACTGTAAATAAAAAAAGCCTGTAGATCTTTTGCAAAAATATATGACTTGAATACATCATAATTTAAAAATAAAAAAAATCTTTCCATATCAAAATGAAATAGAAAAAAAAAGCACTGTGAAAGTAATAACATAAATTGCCAACATTTTGAAAAAAATTATTAAAAGGATGAAGTAAAATAAATGAATCGAGTCATAAACTTGCACAATTGCAATGACATCGATTCATTCTTCGATGAAAATAAGTTTTATCTTTCCGTTTTAAAAATGAGATACGAATCAATTTTTAAAACCACGATATTCGTAGTATACCTTAAAAAACTATTTTCAAAATTTTAATTGTTTTCTTCTTTTTGTCTGACAATTTGTTATACATTATTATTGAATGTTACTGTCCTTCCAAATCAGTTTTTCAGAAATTTATAATTAGCTGACATTACACGTATGAGTAAAAATTTAAATAAATAAATGTATTAATTAATAAATAAATGTATTTAAATAAATTAATAATTTTAAAATATTTAAAAGAATTATTATCATCAAGAATTCACAAATGTAGGAAATGTCAAACCTTTGGTACATTAGGAATTGTGTGAAAATTTGATCACAACATCATATCTTTAAGTATATTAAACAAATTAAGCTAAACAAAAGCGTTTAAAAGTAAAAATAACTGATCAATCGTTTGAAAAAGATTAGTCGAATTTATTATTTCAGTTTAAGATTAAGCATATATTATCATACATTCGTAAAAAAATGTATTTTGATCATCATTGGTTTGATCTATTCAACATATATTTTTAACGAAAACTGTTTAGATCATGTCACTATCAAAGTTTTAATCAGAGGGTCAGCTGACCACCAGAATTTCCTTATGGTGGTTAGCTGACCAAATACCAAAATAAAGACGCAAATCGCCTGTAGCAGAGTCTCGGTTCCGGAATCAGAGGATCGTTCATTTGAGACACGTGTCCATGGAAAACTCGTCATTTATATGAATCTTTTTCAAGCGGCACCTTTTTCAACTTACGGGCAAATATCCACCTGCCACACTAGACGGAAATTCGGACAAGGATTGTCAGTTCAATGTCATCCTCATCATAGGACTGTAACTCAAAATTTCGAGGTTTGTCCTTAATAGCCTCAGTGTTGCTTCATCACGAGATGTTGATAAAATTAAATCATTGGCCCAAAATTTAACTTGTTATGCTGCTGACGTTATTACTGATTAGCTATCCTAGATCTGTTTTCCCTTAACTACTGTAAAAGTTCATATCTCTCTTCTGAGAGTGATAGTTAAACTCCCCATTCATATTAAATAACCTTAACATATAAGTCAAAGTTACTATGCTCCTAATTTGATAGCACAAAATGGTCGTAGATATGTTATTCGGTCTCCATATCTTAGAGGATATGTCCTATCTTTAGGAATGCTATTATCTCTTGATCTACGAATTTCTTTCAACTGATTAAATGACGCATTTTATCAGGAACGTGCATTGTTATTTCAATCTGTAGATGAGCATAAAAAACACCTGAAATACATTTGCTTATCCAACTGATTTTTTACTAAGTTTAACTGAATGATAAAAATTCTGTAACTTGATATAAGAGACTTGTACTTTAATATTACCAAGGGAGTAAAGGAATAATTTTATAAATTAAATCTCTAAAGCAAACATGAATTCATGCTTCCTTAAACAAAATTTTTGAATATCAGATTCGGTTCCAACTATAAAATCATTGAATAAATCTCTTTGAATGCTAATATTTTGTACAAATTTGTTTCGGATTTCTGCATTAAAAGATTTCAAATTCAATATTATACCAAGCAAATAATTTTCATCCCATAAAATATATTTTTTACAATATTATTGAGACATCCTATTGATAGATTTGTCTAGTTTTATTAACACTCCACTTTAAAGTATCCCTATTACTATTTGAACAGCAGTCAACAGCGTCATTTTGAAAGCGGTCAGATGACGAGAACGGCACCTGAGCTTGCACTTCTTTCAAAATATTTCCATACCAGCTAAAAGAGATTTGATCTCCGAGGATTTAACGTGCAATAGCTTAGCCTCTCCAAGAATTTTCGCATAATCGGATTTGAAGCCCAGAACCTTCTAGCCCCGACGTTGAGATTTTACCACCAAACTACAGCAGACATGGTTCCATGTTGATCGAAGCATGCTCAGATGTAGAATACAGTTTTAAACATGCACAAGAAACTTGTATCACTCTGATTGATTAAAAATATTTGGAAAGAGGCAGTCAGTCCAGTTGTTGAAGGTATGGGACTCTCAAAATTCTATTTTCTGATATCTTTGAAGTGTGTGTGTGTGAGTGTATGTGTGTGTAAAGGGGATAAGATAATAAGTAGACAAGCTTTGATTATATATCAAAGAATTGTGAATTTTCATAAAAAAATAAATATTGACGAAATAGGTTCATTATTTGTATATGAGAAATTATTTCCTTGATTTTGCCAATTGCTTTAAGTGCATAGATGCTCAAGACTGGCAGTTCAAGACTTCAAAGAGCCACTTATCAGTGGCAGAAGGAACTATCGAAACCAACTCTTCTAGGCAGCTAAATAGTAAATGACGGAAGAAGCAAATAACGAATAGGCTGCAACTGAAACATTTCCTCTATTTCGTACAAATCATTTTTGAAAATACTGTTTTAAATTTGTCCATGCATAACATAATTACAATAAGCAATAATCATAATAATTAGACAATGAACTTTAAATTGCTTCCTTTCTTGTATTTTTTTCACCAGGTAGCTAAACTCCAGTCATTGTTACTTTACACCATATAATTATCTTTAGTTTATAAATTTTGCAACGTTGCTTTCTATATCTTGATATATAGCAATTTATATTTTCATTAGCACTACATTAATATCATTTATGCAAACAAAAATGACATAAGCTTAAACTTTAATATTCTTTAGCGCTTTTTGCAGGTGTAATTCCCAATGTTCATGATATTTTTCATTTGCTTATTCACGCGTAAATAGGTTTTGCATAAATCATATCTCAAAATCTCTCAGAACTGAAAAAAAATCTACATATACGTAATCTAAATTCCATTGTTGATTATGGACAGCTGAGATCATCTAACACTAAAAAATGAAATTACATAGTCAAGCTTCATTGGTTTTCAAAGCAAGATTTGCTGATGGCCTAGCACTTTAATCCTAAAAACCAACTAAAAAATGCCTATTCTTTAAGGAATGTCTATTTTTTTTAGGAATTTCTATTCTGTTCTCAAAATTTTATATAGTTTAATCGTTTATTGAGAAGAGTATGCATAAATTTCTCGAAAATAAAAGTTGCTTCAACGCCTTAAATCGTGTCTGACAACCGTTAAAAAAAATCGAAATATCGTAAACATTCAACGATCTTATCTGGCTCATTGTCTTTAGCGAAGAACAATGATTCGCTGACGGGCGAAAACACATGTTTTGGTCGCTTTTATTTTCCTTTTTCAAGGAAAAGTGGATGCCGTTCTTTTGTGTTAAAAGCGAACTGATTGTGTTATCAAACGGATTTTTGTTCGGTAACAACGGTGGAGTTTGTTTGGGGTCTGGAGATCAAGCAACGTGTGAGCCCTGTTGAGCAAAATATTATTCCCTATTTTTCAAAAATAGGAGGTGTAATACACAAAAACATTAATCATATTATTTCAATTTGAGATGCTCTAAATTCAAGACGACAGTCTTGTCTAGGAGAAAATAAAAATTAATTAATTAAATAAATAGTGGATTATAAAAAAATTAATCCAGGAAAAAGTAAAGAAACCCAAACGAAATCAATAGCAGATTTAAACATTTGGTATCCCAAACAATGCCAGTTATGATTCCGTTTTCTTAATGAATGGTCAATTTAATTCACATTTCAACACATTTTTAGCTTAATCAGAATATTTTAATTCCGAATCTGATTCCTATAAGAACATCCTGCGTATTGAACACATAATTATTAGTTAATGAATTATTTACAAACAAATAAAAGCATTTAATATTTTAATATGTTAATAAACTTTGAACAATGATAACACGGGAAATTATTTAACTAAACCTGTCGCTGGAAAATATCACACCCAATTAAATCCTAATTAATATGTTATTAATAAACATTTTCTTGATTTACTTGATAATAGTTTAATCATCTAATTAATACTAATATTTTAGAATTTTTAAAATTTGTACTTATTAAAGATTTATTTACTTGTCATTAAAGTTCGTATCATTTCTTAAATGCAGTCTACTCTACTCTCTTTTAGTATCATGTCTATAGGTAACTGCTCAATCTACTTAATCAAAAATCCACAGTTGAATTAAATATATTGAGTTAATATCACTATTTTTCCTTCAAGTTTATGTACTACCGTCATTACTCTAAGGGTATACGATTCTAAGGAAATCTGTTCATCATTTTTAATATGAATTAGTTTGGTTTTTTGCACGTGTCAAATAGGAGTAACTAAATTTTTAGTACAATTTCAGAATAGTTTTTTAATCTAAGATTACAGAAGATTCTGGAAAATATTAGAGGTCATAAAGCGTCTTTTAATCTGCAAAAGTGTTCGAATGAGATAATTTCATTTAGCAGATAAACGATGTGCAACGGTTCAACCCAAAGGATTGAGTCATTTGTAAAATCGACTTTTTCTGATATAACATATAGAAATTTTGCTCTTATTCTAAATCGGCAGAAATAGACACATTTTTTCAACACGGAAAATTCATTTCTTCTTGCATACAGCCGACCACTCCGCCACCACTGAACGTAGTAGTATCGACGGGATTTGTTGGGGTCGACTGCTGCGGAAAATACGCTATTTGATACATTTTAGATAGTTTGAGTCAATTAGAAAAGAGCCGAAAGGAGAAATTTAAATTTTTACAGCCTTTTGTAATCTTACGTCACATTTAATTAAATACTCTGGTAACAATAGTATTTTGAATTTGAAAAAAATTCTACTCTAAAGTATCACAACTAAAATTGTCTAAGTTATGAATTTCATAATTTTCAGACAATCAAGGAAAGTATCGAGGAAGCACAGTGCTTTGATTGGAGAATTTTCCTTAAGACGGCCTTTGAAATTGTTTAAAATCGCCCGAAATAGCGATATTCATCAATTTTAGTTGCAGAAAGGTGGTATTTATTTTTAAAAAATTAATACATTAAGATTATGAGAATATTTTACTAAATATGACTTATAGGAGGAAGAATATATGAAATTTTAAATGGCATTATTTTTGAAATGTGCATTTTTTTATTTAAACAAAAAAAATAATTTTTTTCTGTTATTTAAAACTTTTTTTCAAATAGAAGTGTATAGCTATGTCTCATGACTTAAAAACTAACAATAGAAAAACTATTAAAATAAATACCTTGTTTATTTTCAAGGCACATGTAAAGTTGCAAATGGCTACAGAATGAAAAGACTACCAAAATTGTTGAATCTGCTTTTTACATTGTCTGGCTGGATGTAGACTATTTCAGTGACGTTAACCATTTTACCATCAGAAATCACATAGGGCAATTATTATGCACAAAAAAATCAAAACCTTAAACTTCCGACTGCGTTATGTTTCATTGCTGTTGTTGTTGCTTGTGGCACTTTACAAGCCCGATGACAGAATGCTCTCAGCGATTTAAGCCTAAATTAGCGTTCCTTGTTTTTTCAGTTGCTCCAACTAGGGCGAAGAGTACGACTTAGCTACTTTATGCTTCCCATTCGCTTGCACAATCTCTTTTTACATGGGGCACATTCAAACTACTCCCAGAGAGAACAGAAAAACAACCATGCCCGAACATGGACGCTCAGAACACGAGGAAGCCATGCTACCCTAATGCAAGGACGCCGGCTTGTTCGAAGTTCGTTCTTTTTGTTATTTACATCGAGATGACAACCATTTAAAAACGATGCAATTTTTTTGCCATTTGTAAGGCGACATATCATGTGTGAGAATTCAAGAAGAATGAAAGTGATAAATTATTGTTGTGGATGTGGCTCACTAAACTGCTTTCTAAAACTGGGTGAGAACACCGATATCAAAGAGACTAGAAACATATGTGTTCCCAGATATATGTGTAAGGCGAAATACCACATGAGAATTACTTTAATCTATATATCACAAAATCTCATGGTTTTGTCATCTCAGCAATGTAATGCAGTTTCTTCTTTTTTTCGATAAGATTTTTATCCTTTCAGCATAAAGATGGATTTTATGCTTTTTATATTGTTTTTCCCAACGTTCACCCTATATGTTCATTTGTAAAATTGGTTTACTTTGCTATACTTCACCTAATATTAGCATTTAAAAAATTCTTTTGAATCGCCCAATAAATAATGTTTATAAAGCTTATTCAATTTGGATGCTTTTTACTCTTCTTACTTTGCTAACATTACATTTTACATTTATGCGCATTATCTTGTAATGCATTGGGAACTAAACATATATAAACAATAATATGTAAACTTTTGTGGGTAGGGATAGTTAAAATAATATAAATTTCAATCTATAGGTCCATTTCTTCTTTTTTATATACCTTAACTATGATGCCTGAGTTCGTATATCGAATTTCGTAATTTTAAACTTATAATTTGAAATTGAGACATTTATAGGCAATATAATTAAAAAAATCATGAATAATCCGTAAACAACTCAAGTGCTCAATTTATTTTTCAGCTGAATTAATACAAGATAATCGATTCAAAAGTAGATATTGATTAAATAGTCGATAAAAAAATCGCTCAATTAAGAATTCAGATTAAAAATTAGTAGGCATTACTTAAAGGAGTAAAATATATTTAAAATATGATTTTTACTATTTTAATATTTTTAAAATAATTCTTCGATACAATGTCTATCTTACTTAAAATGATTCAATAAAAGTAAATGAATATCTTTATAAAAGAAAAATGGGGACTTCATAATATTAATTATCTCATTATCTTTTTGAGAATTTATTTATAACTAAATGCTAGCGATTATCACTTGTAGTAATTAATATTTGATCTTATCTCGCCCAAATGCAATTCATGACAAAGCAACTTAGACTTCAAATAAGTCATAAATTGTTTCAGAATAAGCTCGGAATTATTTTTTAAACATGCAACATTTGGATGTATATAATTATTCAAAATTTAAAACAAGCTCATTATAAGATTACCAGTTAAAAATGGCTTCTTAATGAGTGCTGAGTCTCAAGGCAATGCACATTATGATCTACCTTTTTTAATAAGACTATCAATTTAATTTCATATATTCTCTTTTTATATATTAACGATTTAATTTAGGCAAATCTTTTTTTTAAATTTTATTAACTTTGCAAAATAAATTTTATCGTGTGAGAACATGATGTTGTTTCCGCTTAAGGTTTTTAGAGTCTCAAAATGTTTATGCAACAAATTGGAGATTTATCCTTCTTTTATTTTATAGTCGGCATTCACAGTACAGGCTTTGAAATTTCTATCGTCTGCTAATGTAGTATTTCATTTGAAAATTACAGTGTAATGCTTAATTCGTGCAGCTTTTTTTTTTTTTTTAAATAAACCAAACAAGTTAAAATAATCTTAGTTTAATCGATAAAGATTGTTGGTAAAGGGATAATTTCAACTAATTGAAATAGGTTTTAGAAAATAATGCAGAAGATTGTCACATTTGGCGATTTATCGCCAACTAGTATTCTGAGACGACCACTTTTCGATGATTCTGTCTCATTAAGGAGAAAGAAGTGTAAGGTTGAGCGCATTTCAGGAATTCGTCATTCTTCGACCTTGATTTTTGCCTTATTAGATACTATTTTGTTTAATTTTTTTCCACGTGTATAAGGATATAGTGTCGTTTCTGACCCTATTATTTTTATCCAGTTTGCGAGTAATCTGAGTTTATTTTATTGTTAAATGTAAACGCCCTCTTCCCTAATTTCATCGTTCCTCTCATCCTTATTTTGACAAATTAAAGCTATCCTAACGCATGCGCAAAAATGCAGAAGGTTTTAGAAGGTGTTATTGAAGAAGAATTCCATAGTTTATAAATATTCCAATTACAAAGCGAACGGAGAGCGAATAAGATATACGGGTATTTGTCCAATTACATTTCATTAAATGTGAATATTATCTTAGAATTAGTTAGTTAATATTATCTTTATCGTTTACAGAATTTATAGGGTTTTTTTTTATTTTTCACATTTATTTATTTGACAATCAGGGGAAAAATTTGAATCGCTCAACTATTAAATATTAATAAATATAAAAACTATTAATATTAATAAACTTTAGTAATTTTTAATCGCTCAATTATAAACTATTTTTGAGGTCCCCATTAAGTTTAGCTACACTAAATATCTGTCTAGTCTGCCTAGTTGGAAATCTGTCATAAAAAACTACCTACTTTAAAGTCCATTAGCGCATGTTAGAAAGTTATATTGTATCCAAAAAGTTGTGAAATAATGAAATATCTGACTAAGATGCACTTAATACACCTATTTGCTGATAAACAAATCATTCAATGGATCATTTGACTTGTGAAGTGATATTATCTTGAAAGTGTTAAGCTTGAAACATTTCTCATTAATAATCGCTTGATATAAAATTATCGAAGCATAATATTACGAAGTAGAATTTTAAGTGTGTGGGTTTAAAGCATAACAGTTGAAAGGAATTTGATGATAAAATAACTTAAAATAATCTACATAAGCGATCAAAGTTGTGAAAGAAGAGACTTGAAGGTTTTTCATTTGGTACTTTTCTTGTTTTTATTCTTTGCCTGCGTTCACGTTTGGTGTTTCCCTTTGTATTTTTTGTATCTTTTATTATTTAACTTATACGAAGAAAAAAATCTCTTTTTTATTATATTTTTGTTTCTTTTATATGTATACGTTTTTTATTTTAACTGTGACTTCAAAGATCATTCTAAACCCTTACAATTAGATATAAATTTCAATATGAAAAAAATTTTTAATGAAGGAAGGATTGAGTTCAATGAATTTATTGCTGAAACTTTTACAGGAATTTAATTTTTATGTGCTCCATAGAGCAATTATAAATCAAATTTTAACTAATTATTCTTGATATATTGACATTTATAACCAGTAATGGAGATTCACTCGAACTAAAATTAGCCGAATTATTATGATCTCAATATCGTTATTTCAGACGCTTTTAGATATTTCAACAACCGCCTAGAGGAAGATCTGTTAATTAACACAATATATTAATACATGTATTACATTTATGGGAGTGTGTATACTATCGAATACTGTACGCGAATATTGTAGTGTTGTAAATTTGTATGCCATTATATTTGCGACATATTTGGTATCATTTTATTTAATTCACTGACGAAGACCTCCTTATAAAGACCACCTTACACTTCTGACTCCATATTTTGCCATAAAAATAGCACGTTTCTCAGTGCTTAGCCTAACAAATCCTTAGCAGTTGATAATTTCTTGGGGAATGAAAATTAAAAGGTAATAGGCAATAATAGACAAATGAAACGTCTCATTATGAAGAACAATTTTTTGCATTTGAAATGCTTTTTGAGTGTTAATGGGAGCTAACCCTAGCTGATGGAAACGTTTAAATACATCTTTGTTTTGTTCTTTGAAATCAGAGGATGCATCGGCTTTGCGTACCCCGCATGACTACTCTGAACTTCGACACTTGATAGTTCGGGACTCGATTCCAAGAAAGGTGTTCAGTGGATATATGAATAGAATCCCTATAATTAATTTCAATTAAAAATATTGTACAATGTAAAGTTCAGCAGGTTCAAAAACGGATAATTGAGTTTTATTTTATTCGAAACACATATAATGAAACTAGACGAAACGCATAGCAAAACAACAATGCAGATATTCAACAACTCACAAATGCCAAGGTCGTATTACACTGAAGGTGAAATACGACCCTGGTATCAGGATAGTTTAGTTTAGTTATATTGCCGCATAAAAAATGACTACCACGAGCTCAGTGGCTGAATGGTCAAAGCATGTGCTCCAAACTCAGAGTTTGCGGGTTCGATGCTCGCCATAACTGTTATGTCCACAGCATGGATTTTTAGTTTGTTTCTTTGTGTTCTCTAATATTCTAGATATTTCCTTATTATATAAATTAGTTATTTCTAGAATATTCTGTTCTTGTATAAAAGCTGATATCCACTTGTCGTGGGAAACTTCTCGACCTTGTAAGGGTTGCAAGTAGCCACTTTCCCTCAATAAACTTGTTTGTTAGTTAAAAGCTGACGGTGTGTTTATTCGATTCTTCGTGGCAATATTAACGTCCCGTTGTAAAGCAACACTAGGGCTATTTTGGGACGGACCTCATCATTTTGAACCATAATCAGATGACGAGGACAACACCTGTATCAAAATTAAAAAGGCCCTTCCTGGTATCAGGAAGGGCCTTTAAGTGATGCAAGTTTTATTCCTTTCCTTTCCTCAGTCAAACTTCAAAACTATTTACTTTTTACAAATTTTAATTTAAACTCGATGTAAGTACTTTGTAAGTAATGCACATTATGATAAAATGAAATAGCAAAACATTTAATAGAGAGTGCATTCCATGTCGCATAATTTATTTCATTGTATATAATTTCCTTGAAAAAATTACTGTATTTAATTATGAGAAACAAATTTTAAAATTTATAAAAAATTTTAAAAGTTCAAAATCAACCAGGATTGTTGACTAGCGAATCAGATGGCCAACTATAAGAATCAATTATTAGGCATTGAGCAATTTTGAAAAATGAAAAAAAAAAAAAAATCTGAGAATAGTATTCTGAACGTAATCAATACTTGATTTTAATTTGATTGTGTTCCAACACACAATCGGAATAAATAAAATAGAACTCCAAAACTAGATAACCTGGAAATAAAAGAAAAAAATTCTCATGGGTTAGATGCTCTCTAAAGATACAAGACACTTGACAGTTGCCTATTTTGAATATTAAATAATCTGGCTCTGCAAGCACCAAACCGGTATTAAACAATCAACAGCACAAAGTCCTCAGACAGAAGATGGTTGTTTATAGTTTCTCTAGAGGATCAAAGAAGCTTCTGAATGGAAAAGGTATCGTTTCTCCTAATCGATGCACTGCCAAAATTGTCTGAAATCTTCATTTTTTACATCAAAATCACCTAGCGGTTATTAACTTAGCAACTATTCAGTAGTAGCCATTAAAAAATCCATAAAACTCTCTTCCTAATCAAGAAACTTTATAGGAATTCAATATTATTCTATATACACTGAAGTGACAAAAGTCATGGAATGATTGTTAATATCGTGTCGGTCCTCCTTTTGCCCGGCGAAGTGCAACAACTCGACGTGTCATGGAGTCCACAAGTCGCTAGAAGTCCTCTGAGGGAATATTGAGCCATGCTGTCTGTATAGACGTCCATAATTGTGAAAGTGTGGATGGTGCAGGAGTTTGGGCACGAACGGATCTTTCGATGATGTCCCATAAATGCTCGATGGGATTCATATCGGGTGATCTAGGTGGCCAGGTCATGCGCTGGAATTGTCCGGAATGTTCTTCAAACCAATCGCGAACAGTTCTGGACCGGTGACATGGTGCATTGTCATCCATAAAAATACCCATCGTTGTGTGGGTACGTGAAGTCCATGAATAGTTGCAAGTGATCTGCAAGCAGCTGAACATAACCATTTCCAGTCAATGATCGGTTCAGTTGCACCAGAGGACCGAGTCCATGCCATGTAAAAACAGCCCACACCATTATGCAGCCACCACCAGCTTGAACAGTGCCTTGCTGACAGTTTGGGTTCATGGCTTCGTGGGGTCTGCACCACACTCGAACTCTACCATCAGCTCGTAACAACTGAAATCGTGACTCATCTGACCACGCCACGGTTTTCCACTAGTCTAGGGACAAGTCGATATGCTCACGAGCCCAGGAGAGTCGCTGCAGGCGATGTCGTGCTGTCAGTAAAGGCACTCGAATCGGTCTTCTGCTGTCATAGCCCAAGGAAGACAAATTTCACCGCACAGTCCTATCGGACACGTCCCTCGTACGTCCCACATTGATTCCTGCAGTTATTTGACGAAGTGTTGCGTGTCTATTAACATTGACCATTCTACACAGACGTCGGTGGTCTCGGTCTTTAAGAGCAGGTGGTCGCCCACTGCGCTGTCCATGATGGGATGTGATGCCTGAAATTTCATACTCTCGGCACACTCTTGATACTGTGGATCTCGGAATGTTGAATTCACTAACGATATCCGCAATGGAATGACCCATGCGTCTAGCTCCAACTAACATTCCACGTTCAAAGTCTGTTAATTCTCGTCGTGCCGCCATAAATCACGAAATACCTGTTCACATGAATAACTTGAACACAAATGAAAGCTCTGGAAAACGAACTGCGCATTTATACTTTTTCGCTGCGATACTACTGCCATCTGTATATTTGCATATTGCTATCCCATGACTTTTGTCACTTCAGTGTATATTCTATTCTATAAAAATATATTCTATCGTTATCTATTGTAAATATATTCTATTCTCTATATATATTCTATTCTCTCTATATATTCTATATTCTAAATATATTCGATTCTCTAGATATATTCTATATTCTATTCTCTAGATATATTCTAAATATATTCGATTCTCTAGATATATTCTATATTCTTTTCTCTAGATATATTCTAAATTCGATTCTCTAGATATATTCTATAGTTTATTCTCTCGATATTCTATCCTCGCCTTCTGAATTTTCTGCATGATTTTGTTTTACTTTAACTATAGTTTAATAATAATGATGATTCTTTATAACCCATACAATTATAACAATTTACAGTTTTTTTTAACTTGTATTTATGGTTCATTTGATATGGTTTCGATGAGGATTACTTGTGAAAAATAGAGTTAAAGTATTGTTTTAAAAATGCCGCAATGAAAGAAACGGAAACAAAATTGCTCAAACTGAAGAGAACTTAGAAAACACACACTCACAGTTACATACATCATTGTCTAATATTTGAATAATTGTTCATTTACTTGTCGGATAGTGATAAAATAAATGAATTGGAATGATAAATTATAAAGGAACACGGAAAATAAAAGTTTTTCAATTGAGAAGGAAACTTTTTTACTAAATTGTTGAAAAAAGAATTCATTTACCCTGTCAGATTTCTAAGTTATACTTACTTATTTATTTATATTGGACTGAAAGAACATTAATCCCTTAGTAAACACTTCTAATAACTCCTTGTCAGCAACTTTCTTGTCATTTTTTATTTGCCCTTTTAAGAAGATTTTTTTAAAATTTATTTAACACCGTTTTATTTATTTCTTTAAATTTTTTCACTAAATTTTTAATTCTTATTTTACAAAGAATAAGGAAAGTAAATTTGGTTTTATATTCCGTAAAAAAAATATTAATTACGATTTATTTACAACTTTATATGCATATAAAAAAAAGCATAGGTTATTTTAAATCATGCCTTTTAGTTAATTTAAAACAATTATAAAAGTCATTAATAAGGATATCGAAACAAAGACTAAGTAAAAGATCAACAAAAATTCAACAAAATTTCAAGTCGTTTGTCTAAAAAAATCGACAAAGATGCTGAATACCCCATTTCAAGATACTTTCAGGCACCAAGACCATTTTTATTTTCTTTACCTTAAATTTCATTTGTGTAACACAGGAGGCTAGTCACCTCTTGGATGTTTGAAAAGACACAAAAGCCACTGTGGACGTCGCGCATCGAGGAATTTGCTTTCTCATGACAGCGCTCGCTTTTGTCGTCTCTCTGACACAGTTAACATACGTCCCGCCACGCGATTTCCTTTCGCTTTCAGTACCACTCAATGGAAACACCACACTATCCAGCACGAAATGTAAACGATGGTGTAATTTCAAGAGCTATTCAGTGTACTGCCGGGAAAAGCATTCATGCAAACGAAATATCAGCAACAAAGAGCATGTACGCAGGAATAATGTCGATTTCAGGAAACTGCAATTAGATTTGACCTATTACTATGAAAAAAGTATGTTATCTTAGCACTAGTTCATGCCTAGGTACAAATTCATGTGATCTAATGAGTTTAATCTCTAGAAATAATAAAAGATGTGTGTCTACTGCCCACTCTGTAATGACTGACTGTAGACCTAGAGTAGCAAATTTGGTATAAGCTTTCTTTAAAATGTGAGATGATCTCATTGGATCGATTTAAAAAAAAAACTAATTCAAATTTAAAGGAATTATTAAGCTTCGTTTTGTTATTTATTTGACAATAATTTTTGAAAATATCAAATATCTAAAATAATTATTATTCCATTTAACAATTCAAAATGTTATCCTTTAAATTATATGAAATTACCAGACTTCTAATTTTTTCCCTTTTTATCTTAATAAATGTTTAAATATATATTTTTTACTAAGAATTTGAAACAGCACTTTTTATGCTTTTTATTGTTGCAATACAATTCCAACCACTTTCGTAATTTAAGCAAACATTTCATTGACGTGCTTGTCTGGTGTTATATTCTAAGGAATGTATATTTTACATATTTGTTCACATTCTTTGGCAGTATCGCAAGGGATTTTTTTTTTTGTTTCATCATATTTTATGCAAAATATTTACTAAGTTAATTCTGATATAAAGTTATATATCAAATAAGCTGAAGAATTATATTTATTACTCTTTAATTAATTTCCTTATCAGTATGGTGCAGGTAATCGCATATAATACAAATAAAAATGTAGGGCATCATTTTAATATTGGAATTAACTTTACATTAAGCGTAAATAAAAAAAAGTAGTTACAGCTACATGTATCACGCATTATGTTACGCCATGTGACTTGATTTCAAAAATGTTTCATGTGCACAATAAACAGAAGAAGTGTAAGATTATTAAAAATAAATTTGTTTAAATGAATATCACAATTACATGCTTAAAAATATTTTGGTGACATAGCTATGGATCTCAAGTCATAAATAAGGTATTAAATTGAGAATTGAATCTTGGTGAATCAGATGATCGTCAAATGCATCTAGAAAATCATAAAGAAGAAATTAAATTTAAAAACGCAGAAAAGCGCAATAAAAAGGGCAAGCACCTATATAGCTTTAATAAGAATTTAATTTCCTTCTTTTAACTCAACCTATCTATGAAGATTATATGAAACTGACCAAAAATTTTCATCAACCCTTTTGATTATAAGAACCAAAGAACTTACTTTAAAAATTATTTGTCTAAATTCAAAATTTTAGGATTTTATAAAACCGCTGTGATGAATTTATTGTGCTTATTTTACTAAAAGTGCAACTAATTAAAAAAATTATAAAGAAATTGAGATTAACTTACAAGATCTTTGTATGGCTTATAATTGTTAAGCATTTTGAAGCGAAACTCATAGTTAAGTTCCAAGCCTAATTTTAGGCTCGCTAAATAAATATTTAATTTTTTCTTGTCATTTTCAATATAAATGTTTTGTTCTTCGTGATGTCTATAATTCTTGTAAAATATAAAGAATAAAATGTATATTCTTCTTGTATGCCCCCCAAAATTTCGCATTTTTGTTCTAATTGCTATGATTAGTGCAAAAACGTTTCCTATTTTGTTTTTCTAGCCGAGTCTATGAGGCAAAAAAGAATTAAAAGAGGGATATAGCATCTTCTCTGTATCAAAACGTCATTGCAAATGTACTAATGAGTAGTGAAATAGCTACGACGAATAGCAGAAAACCTGTCAGTTATGGAATAATTTTGAACTATAACGAGGTCAAATTTAAAATCTGTTTCATCATCTTCGCCAAATTCACATTTCCAAACCATGTCATAATCTTTATCTTCTAGGTCACTTGGTAGTTTGTTTTTGTACTATACGCTGCTACTACGTAACGCTTTGTTTCTACAATATACAATATTACAACGATAAAGTACTATACAATACTATGAAATGAAGAGTAGTACATATTATAAACTTTAATAAGTGTAAATAAGTGTAAATTTGTGTAAATGCACAGTTTTCAATTAAGTTGTGTATGATACAAGCAAAAATTTCTTCATGACAAGTTTTTGTATTATTATCAAATAACACTATTTATTTAGATGGAATTTCACCACAGCATTTAAATTTTTAACAAAATTTTTGTGCTATTGGAATTTTATTCTTAATTTTAATTTTGCTGAATTCTTTAAATAAAAACGTTATTTAAAGATGTTAAGCATATTAGGAAATTTTTTCGATGATGACTGGTACTCATTAATTCCTCTTATCCGTACAAATTGCCTGTAGCTTAAAGTTGGGCATAAAATGTTGTGCATCATTTTATTGCCGGAATTAACTGCATATTTTGGAAGAAGAAGAAATTAAACACTGGCAATGAGCTGTCATGTTAGATGGTGGGAAGTTATGTGACTTCATTCCTTTTTGAAAGTTCAAATGCCCTCCCAACAAAATGGACACGTCGCTTTTTAAATAACTAAAATACCTTTTACAATTTCAAATTTAAAAATACTTTATTCGAAGAAATGGACATCAAATTATGACTAAAGAATTATGTTAATCATAATCAATATTTACAGCTAGCAAGTTGGTAGCTAAAGTCGGTTAATATTTTTAATTTAAAAGAAGGAAATATAAAAACATTTGAAAATAATTCTGAGTCTAATTACTCTCATGGAGATTAATTAGACTCAGATGCAATTTATTCATGCATGTGAAATACTTATTCACCAATTACCCAAATAAATAGAGCTTACAACGTAATGTTTTAGTGAGATGGGCCACAAAAATGATTCAGAACCGAATAAGCGTTAAAGAGGATTATTTGCTTTTTAAAAGTAAAAAGAAATGGTTTCTTAATAACTTATCTCAAGAAAAACACTTTAAAATAAATTTTATATTCTATATAATAAATTAAAATTGGCAAGAATCACAATATACAAAATTATATTCACTATCCTCGTAAACTTAAATAAATAAAATAATAAAAATAATAATTAGATAAAAATAATTTTAGATATTAGATAAAAATAATTTTAAAAGGCAGCCCAAACATATTTCAAATTTTATATTGAATTGCGCACTTTATTTTTAGCTCTTCTGTGCTTTATACAATTGTGTTTAATCATCTTAAGTCGTTTTAAAGATCTTGAAAAGAACTGAATGCAGAAAATTAAATAAAATTTTGAAAACTATACGGGGAAAAAATTAAAATTTTAAATTTACAATAAGCTACTACTTTAGGTGAAAAAGTTTGCCTCCGATCCGCAAGTGTTTTTCATTGTTCTTGTGAAAATTGTTTCTTTTTTAAAATTTATATAAAAAAAAGAAAGAAAATGCTTATAATATATTATTATATTCAAAATTCAACCATACATCAAAGTATGTTATTTTATTGGTCAATATTCAGTACATGCATTTCAAAGCAATATCATCTGACTACATTACTGCATTCAGTTAAAAAAATTTTTAGTCTTTAAAATATAGTTTAAAACCTAATTCGGGAATCCCATCGTGATTCAAATCGAATTTTTTAAAATATAATAATCGCCTCAAAATTGGTAGCACTGTGGAGAGACAATTTCAACAGTGAAATAAAATAAAAAATACGGTGTTATATCTAATGAATATAAAGTTCGTAGAGGCATTTTTATTCAATTTATTGTCAAGATTTTATTTGAATTTTGTGAAAAATTCGAACTGACTTTGCTGTGACAGAGCTTTCAAATTATGACAATGTCGTGAATTCTACGAGTGCTCGGATTTTTATTTTCAAAAAATTTAGTGTTTCGCAGTACAGAAAAGAAAAAGAAATTTGTAATTTGGATGCAATTTTTTTTCTGAACCGATTGGAACCAAAATTTGATACACAATGCAATTTGAATGCGAAATACCGAATGACAGAGGTCAACTTTGCAATGGGTTATCTTCAAAATTTGATGCAGATGCAGAATTTGGATAATAAATATGTGTACTAAACTCAAATCTTTGTACTGATTACGTTTTGTAGTAATTGAGTTTGCTTGCCTCGAGCAGCCAGATAAATAAATTTCCTTCAAAATTTTATAGAAATCGACAAATGTATCTTAAAGGCTGCATACCTCATTTCATATGTCTAACTCAAAGCATTTTTGAATTATTGCGATATTGTTCTAAAAATGTATTTCTCTAACTCAAGAGTGGGCTGAAACATGAAGATTCATAAGAATCTAGAGATCGAATATTTTTGGTCACTGATTGCAATATTTTCGCTTTGTGTAGTGATTCTACATCTTATCTGTTTTATATATGAAAACAACAAATAATTTTTTTAAATACATTTTCTTTTATATAATGTATATTTTTTTCCTGTTTAACCACCATTTATCCCGTATGATCGCATTCATTCGATCACATTTCGTAATCAAGAAAAGCATAAATCATCATCTCTTTGTAAACAAAACAAAAAGCCTTATCGCCGCAACTTTCTCAAGCCTACTGATGCATTTCTGCGATATTCCGGATATCGAGTTTGAATCACATAATTGACAAAAAGAATGACTAAGGAATGACGGAGTAGAACGCGAGGTATTCCACTGGGATCGGAGAGGTTGACACATCGTTGCTTACTTAATACGAGTGTTTGTTTTTACTCGAAAAGTGCGCCTAAGTGCGTAACGCGGACAAGGTCCCCGCAAGCTGCGAACAGATACGTCAGTGGTCAGTCGCGAAGGTCGTTTTCGAGGAAATGACTCTGCAGTCTTGTCACACTTCTGATCCATTTACATAGTTCCGCTTAATTGGAGAGGGTTACGAGAATGGGCCGTTGCTCCGCTCTTACCTTAACGTCATTCCTCGGGGCCTTCATAAACACCTGCTCATTAGAATTCCACTCCACTAGATGGAGTTCAAGATTGCAGTAATCGAGTATTGTTGCCTTCGAGTTTGTATCGTAATTTTAGGTTTGAAGTAGTTAGTAGGAAATGGAGCAGGCAGGAATAATTAAGGATTGACAATGAATGAAATACCATAGACTTCAGAAGTGCTATTTTTAACACGCGTACAGTATGCGTCCCCAGGTTCGTACCAAGGTTACTCTACGTTCCTATTTAAACCTCCCAAGTTGTGTCACAAACCCCGATAAACATCTATAGGGGGTTGTGGTTGTGTCCTCTCTCCATGAATTCTGCATTTTTATTGATTATTTCATTTCCCCTTAAGTAATAAGTATCCTCTGTAATTTTTTTAATGATTAGAAAATTTTAAAATAAAATTTAATGAGAATAATATATTTTTTGAAAGATAATATCAGCAATTAATATATTCATTGGTGACTTTTCAAATCCGTAATTAAACGTTAACAGCATGCCGTTAATCAAACTATGGTTTAATGAAGCAATTTAAAAAAAAACATACTTTACAATCATCTGTTCTAACTTAAAAACAGAAAAATAAGTTGAGTGACAAAAAACAGAGATATGACAGTCAATCTTCGTAATTAAATTAAATTTGAATATTTTTGAATTGCAGCGTTAAATTTCTGAAAAAAAAAATTCAATGAGATTACGAATCAGTGACTGGCCAATTTATCTGTATTTGCATTATTTTTACTCATTGGTGACTTTAAATGTTGTTGGAAGAATATTCTACACAACAAATGAAGCGTATCAGTACTGTAAATGAATAGCGTATCACTACTGCAACTACTTCAAGCTGTATGTATTTTTAAAAGATTTTTAATTTTTCTCTAATTTCTAATTAACTACCAAGAACTTAATCTTGATTTCGTTTTTTTAATTTATAAAGGAAATTATAACCAATTATCTTTTTAGATTATATCAATTATCGTTTTATCTTTTGATTGTATTGTTAGCATCCTTGGTACAGTCCTATGTATTGATAAGATTTTTGTTCATCAAATCTTGGCGACATGTTTTGACAAAACCAGTTTGGCAGATGTAAAGGAAAACTTTCCTTCATGTCTTCTCACATTGTGTTAAAAATATTAAATATTTTTAATAGAAACTTTGGAAATAAGAGCTTGCCAGATTGGCTTTCTAAATAAACCTAATTGGTTTTTAAAAGTGGTTAAAATTTGTGCAATTTGACAATTGAATAAAAGACCTGTCCTGTCTTACTCAAATACCACCACTACATACTGCGGAATTTAATGTTATGGATATAATTAATTGTACCATCCAAAGCGTTGACGAGTTCAGAGGAAACTGATCTTGGACAAATTCAAAACAATTCAATCAAAAACGTTAAAATAATAAAATAGAAAAATATCGAAAATGAAAGAAACAGAGCACAGTGAAGGAACGTAACCAAAAGATTTTACTAATACTTCAGCTACTACTCTTTCTGATTAAT
This sequence comes from Argiope trifasciata, assembly GCA_026543055.1. Lineage (NCBI taxonomy): Eukaryota > Metazoa > Arthropoda > Arachnida > Araneae > Araneidae > Argiope > Argiope trifasciata. The sequence continues at coordinate 3,954 of JAPMOQ010052972.1, read as the reverse complement.
TCATCCCTCATTTCATCTGATATTTCAGTCATGATTCACCTAACATTTGGAATAACTACTGCAATGGGAACATTATACTAGTTAATAATGAAGAATTTGTACCGAATTTGCCAAATTGTTTGAAAAATTATATGTGATTAATCTTTCAAAATATAAATTATTTACTAATTATTTTAACGATAGCGTATCAATATTGTGTTATAGATCCAATTATAGAAGTGAAACTATAATAGGTTCTCTAAAATATTTCAACTACTTTTAGTACAATTGCTACAAAAGTATTTTCTATGCTTGATTCCAGATGTTGAATTGCAAATACTATATCATTTATTCTTGCTCCTTTGCCTCCTCATATTTGACGCAAAATTACATCGTCTTATTTTAATCTTTTTTGAAACCAAAATATGTTAATACTCTTGTGCCGTGTTTTTCTCCATTTGTTTGTTCCATTTCCAGAGTGTGGGAACCAGCTTGATTAACTAGCTTCTTTCTGGAATTTCCCAATTCAAAAAACTCTTTGTGGTCTCCTGTTTAAGCAAATGTTACAATTTTGCATAAAAACATCATTCAACTTCACCTCTGAACTAATTTAATAACATCAGTTTGATAAATTATGGGAAAAGTTTCGTGTCTGAGGATTTAATAAAATAATTTGCAATATACTATAAAATAGTTAATAAAATAGATTTACTATTGTTCCAATTTATATATTTACTATTGTATTACTATCCAAATATTCATAATAATAACTCTATAATAGCTTTGATAAAAATCTTGTCTGCAACCACGTAGCACTTTTTTATTAAAATGATTCCAGAGATCACACTAACATCGTTCTACGTTAGATGCCCAAATACTTAAAAGAACTGAAATTAAGATAAAGATATTTAAACCGACTGTATGCACGATTTCCCGTATATGTATTCATAAAGCGTTGCTGTTGAAATTATTTTTTATGTGTCCTTTTTACTTGGTGTCATACACTTTTCTGGATTTAGTTAAAATAACTTAATAATGATCGATCATCTAAATACTGAGAAGCTTTCCACAAAATTATCTTGTCACTTAAAAGGCGATCTTCAAGAATTAGAAGTTAAAATAATTTTGAAATTTGAAAATTTGAAATGTCTTATCTTAATTTCGGTTATATCGATGATGATTATTATTTTATTACCTGTTGATAATTATTATTATCATTATCGACCAGTTAATTGTCCGAAAATATGTGCCGCGTTTATTATCAATTAGATCTAGGGACATAAATAAATGTGGAAATACATAAATAAATCAGGAAAATATTTAATTTAATATAAGTAATAATAATAGTAGTTTATTTATAGATTAATTATTAAAAAATACAAGACATTGAAATAAGACTATTTTTAAACTAATAATACAAAATTACAAAAATTTATTTTTTGATATACATATGAGCTGAATCGAGAAATGCAACGTTACCAGGCAGAGAATATTAACTCCTCTTTGAATAATAAAGATAAAAAAGAAATTAAAGCGTATCAACTATTAAATGATCCTGGTTTTCGGGTCCAAACATCTCTTATTTATAACTTAATATTTAGGATTCCTCCCAAGGAATAATTTCATAAATTAAATTGAAACAGATATCAAGCCGCATTATTTTAATGCTATTACGTTTATTTTATAAAAAGTTAGAAATGATTTGAATTTTAGTCAAACAATGAAATCTATTGTCTAAAATCTGCGAAAAAAGGAATAACATTTTAAAAAAATTGCCAAAATTCAAGAAAAATTTACACCACAGTTGAATTCTAACATTCGGAAAATAAATTTTAAATTTTAAAATGGTGTAAAATTTCAGTTAAGGGAAATAATATTGTCGGAAATTATAGCAAAAAAGTACAAAATCATACCTAACTTTTATTTAATTGAAGTTATAATTAAATCTATTTATAATTAATTATTCTAATTAAAATTCCTCTTAGATGCTCATTCTCTCCCTCCAAAACACATTACTGCCAAGTTTGGTAGCTCTAAATCCAATGGACTTTTTTATACTACTACAGCATATACTCGTACCCATTCTATTATTCGCAGAGATAATAAAAATGCCCCGCTGATTGCATTTGTTTATTGACTCCTTAATTGCCCCCAGATTCGATAGAATTGTACTTTGATGAGAAGGGACGTATCTTCAAAGTGTCCCCAAATACACTTGGGGACATCTTATTTTCGTTCAATTAAACTTTGAATTAATCAGGAATCAAACAAAATGTTTGTGTATTTCGCTATAATGTATTATTATTCAAAAAATTATCTTATTATCATAGCATTAAAAAATTATCTTTCACTCACAAGTTTAAATTATTATCGAATGTAGAACAATTCCCTCGGCCCCATTGGAAAGCCACGTTGATAAAAATCCTTCCCAACATATCAAGCTTAATGGCAGCAATGACACAAAACTAAATGACTGTCGTGAAACGAAATCCTACAAATACGCAGGTGTATTGTCAGTGAAGGTCATAAACTTCTCATTAATGAGTTACAAAGTCTATTCGGCATTGTTAAACAAGTTTACAATGTCGATTGCTGCATGCTGCTTGTTATTATTGACATCAGATTTTTTTTCTTCCTATTTCAGGAGGAGGATATGAGAAAGAGTTTTGGACACTCTTCTGCTTACTCAATAATTTAAACCAAGACGAAAAATAAACTTTAATTTCGTTTTCTCAGTTAGGAAATCCGTTAAATCCTTTGAAGTGTATTTTTCCTCTTTTACATTTATAAGTAAACGAAATAATTTATCGAATTTTTTTTTATATCAAGGCCTACCTTTTAATCATAGAATGGAAATTCTAATATTTTTATATTCAGTTGCGTATCGCTTTATGAATAAAAAAATGTCAAAAGATTCAAACCTAATTACGAAACATCACAGAATGAAAATGTTTTCAGATTGATTTTTTTGCATTATTTTTTAAATTTCGAAGTTTGATACAAATCAACAATTTTTATTATGATTACAAACCAAATTTGTTTAATTCGTTCAATTGTTGAGTTACTGTATTCATAATATAGAAGAGATAATTCTAAAAATGTTGTTTAGGGTTTATGAGGTCCTAAAAATAGGGATTTGTCAAAATGTGGCAGTTACATTTTTTGAACCATTACAATATTTCTTAATTGAGAAAATATAATTGTCTAATACTATAGATAAGAAGTGAGTTCGCTGGTCGAAATCATCCCAAGTTCCTATTACTTCAAAAGGGCGTAAAAAAAATACGAGAATTTAGTCCCAAATAATTAAGAATAAATAATATTGGTATATTTTCGCTGAATTTATTCATCAGAAATTCTCGCCAAATTAACTATCAAAGAATTAAAAAACTTACTTCCAAAGAAGCAATAAAACTGTTAAGATAACAGAAATAACGACATGGTTAGTAGCTTGAAAAATTATTAGATTTATCTGCAAACCACATTGCTCATAAAAATAACACTTTGAAAATAATTTATTGTTTGGTCCAGCTGCAGTTTAAAAAAGCACTCACCAAAAATTTGAGGTTTTGTGTTTATCCTAGTAAGCTTTTACCGCATTAATGACGCATCATGTTTAAATGGTTATTGCACTTCCTGTTGTTTTTTCTCAATTTTAGTTAGCCAAATGTTTATTCTAGTTCTTATATTTCTCATTCGTATTGTTAATAATTAGTGATAGAATGATTTACCAAATATCATGGGTCTCACTCATTGAACTTTACGGTTCTCTTTTTCAAGACAAGATTCTTATTCTTACACACAAGACATTTGTTAACCGTAAGACATTTGCATTTATTTTACAGGTTTTGTCTAAAATTTATATATAAATGCAAGATTGTTTACCAAATTCCATATTATTTAGCTTATTGTGTTTTTGATATCAAATTCACAGATTTTACATACATACATACATATATATATATATATATATAT
>JAPMOQ010052961.1:223675-236437 GCA_026543055.1 Argiope trifasciata | reverse complement strand
ATAAACAAGAGGATTGATTCTTCAAAAATGTATGAATTATCAATATTATTATCACGAATTTGAGATATATCTTTAATAGGAGTTACTCTCATAAATAAAACTATAAATAAGACAAAAACAAAACTATAAACTTCTGTCAAAACTATTAACAAAGACAAAAACAAACCTATAAACTTCTGTCAAAACTATTATCAAAGACAAAAACAAAACTATAAACTTCTATCAAAACTATAAACAAGAGGATTGATTCTTCAAAAATGTATGAATTATCAATATTGTTATTACGAATTTCTGATACATCTTTCCTAGGAGTTAGTCTCATAAATCTAATATATAAAATTCTCGTGTCACAGTTTTCGTTGCCATACTCCTCCGAAACGGCTTGACCGATTTTGATGAAATTTTTTGTGCTTATCCGGTATCTATGAGAATCGGCCAACATCTATTTTTCATCCCCCTAAATGTTAGGGGTAGTACAACCCTAAATTTTTTTTTTTTTATTTTTTAGACAAAATTTTTAATATCTATTTTTTTATGATACAACATACAAAAATACATACAATCCTCAATTTTCACCCTTCTACGATCAACCCTTATTTTTTAATAGCCATTTTAGTAATTTAATCATTTTTCCTCTCCGGTCGAAAACTGATCAATCGTCATTTAATTAGTTATCCCCGCCAGATGTCTACAGGTGTCACTTCTGACCCAGTAAACAGCACGGAGTAGGGATGAGAACGAAGCCGCTCTCCTTTCTTTCTCACTCCCTACACAGTTGTCGGCCATCATTATTGTTTATGCATCAAGTGTAGTAGTAACGTTGACAATTATTATTTTGCTATCTCAGTGTAACTTTCATATTAACTTTTAATCATTCCTATTTTATCAATAATAATTAAATTATCAATTTTGAGTGTATTTTGCACGATTAGTTAATCAAGTGATTTTATAACCTCAAAAGTACTCAACACGTGACACGAGCTTCCAATAACAACGGATTTTGTGTTGTAAGTATACTTTTTTTATTTATATCGAAAATGTTGTAGATCTTATAAAAATGTAATTTTAATTTAATTTTATTAAAAAAATGTAATTAAACAATTAAGATTTTCATAGTTTCCAATAAATCAATCATTATGAATCTTTATTTTGAAATGTCAATGGAAATATTGGTTGTATGAAAAAATTATAAGAGACAATGTTTTCATAAAATTTAATTTTTTACTTTTGTTTGAAAATTTTTTCAATAAAACTTATATTTTTGTTATAATTTCATAAATTAAAACTAATCATTTCAAAACTGCGGCAAAAATCCTGGCCCTAATTATACTTTTAACATTTTTCATCATTAAATAATTTCATTAATTCTATTTATGTATGTTTTGTACAGTGAGCAATGCCAAGAAAACGCAAAGGGGCTGATTTGAGCCGCAGTACAAGTAAAGCTCGAAACTTGCGAAATAGCAGATCCGAAAGAACAGAAGAACAAATCCAGCAACAAAATACTGATGCACGTGTCAGAATGGCGCAATTGCATCAAGAAGAGCCAGAAGATACACGAGCTGAACGCAATGAAGTCAGAAGATTAGAACAACGACAATCACGCCGTTTCACAGTCAATAGACGAAGAACAAATGACCAACAACGACAACAGGTACATCGAGCATTTATATCTGATTCATTCCTGCGTCTAGCATTCCAGTATGAGCCCGATATTGAATATTATGCTCATTCAAAAGTGGTGATTGGTGCTATGGACAAGGAATGTCCGCATTGTCATGCTCTGAAATTCAAAAATGAGCCAGCTGGGATGTGTTGCGCGTCAGGAAAAGTGCAACTACCTGAAATTGAAACACCACCTGAACCATTGAACGGCTTACTTATCGGCACAGATCCAGATTCTAACGTGTTTCTGAAGTCAATTCGAAGTTTCAATTCATGCTTTCAAATGACATCGTTTGGAGCAACGGAAATAGTTCGAAATACTAATGCAAATGGTCAACAATTCAATTCTACATTCAAAATCAGAGGCCAAGTTTATCATAAAATGGGCTCACTGCTGCCAATGCCAAACGAACCACATAAATTCTTACAAATATACTTTATGGGCGGCGAGGATTCCGGAAGCGCACTTGCCAATCGCGTGAATGCACGTTGTGATTATAATAACCTTGATTCACTTTATGCCAGGCGCATCGTCAGCGAGCTAGATGCTCTTTTGAACGAGCACAACGAGTTGTTGAAAATATTCAAATCACATATGCACCAATTACAAAGCGATAATCACGCTATCGTCATTAATCCTGATAAAACACCAGCTGGAGAGCATATTCGTAGATTCAATGCACCCGTTGTTGATGATGTTGCTGGAATCATGGTTGGCGATTGTACAGCTGCACGAGAAATTGTGATTCGTAGAAGAAATAATAATCTTCAGTTCATTGCTGACACACATCGTTCATATGACGCTCTCCAATATCCGCTAATATTCTGGAAGGGACAGGACGGATATTGCATAAACATAAAACAACGAGATCCCGTATCAGGTACTTCATTGATTATTAATTTGATCATTAATCATTTAACAAAACAATTAAATTATTGAACTTAATAAATTTAAATTAATTTTTATGAACAAATATTACAGGAGCTGAAACAAACAAGAACGTTAGCTCAAAGGATTATTATGCGTACCGATTAATGATTAGACGTGGCCTGGACAACGTCATTTTACGATGTCGTGAGCTTTGTCAACAATTCATGGTCGACATGTACGCGAAGATTGAGAGCGAACGACTACGATACTTAAGATATAATCAACAAAAGCTGCGCGCGGAAGAGTACATTCATTTGCGAGACGCTATCAACAACAACGCCGACGTCGCCGAAATTGGTAACCATGTCATTTTACCATCATCGTACGTAGGCAGTCCACGTCATATGCAAGAATATATACAGGATGCTCTGACTTTCGTGCGCGAATATGGACGACCATGTTTATTTATCACGTTCACATGTAATCCAAAATGGCCAGAGATTACATCTTTGCTACTGCCTGGCCAAAATGCAATACATCGCCATGACATTACAGCACGTGTGTTCAGACAAAAGTTGAAGTCTTTAATAAGTTTCATTACTAAATCACATGTATTCGGTCCCACACGTTGCTGGATGTATTCGGTTGAGTGGCAAAAGCGAGGATTACCTCATGCACACATTTTGGTTTGGTTCATCGACAAAATCCGTCCTGAAGAAATCGATAGTATCATTTTTGCGGAAATTCCAGATCCCTCCACTGACCAACTGCTGTTTGATATTGTTACAACAAACATGATTCATGGTCCATGTGGTTTAGTCCTCTTAATAGTTCATCGCCTTGCATGGCTGATGGAAAATGTACTAAAAATTTCCCTAAAGATATTACCAATGATACGGTCACAAATGTCGACGGATACCCAATATATCGTCGAAGAAATCCTGAAAATGGCAGACAATCATTTATTAAAAATATCATCAACACAGACATTGATATTGACAATCGTTGGGTGGTGCCATATTCGCCTCTGCTGAGCAAGACATATAATGCTCATATTAATGTTGAGTTCTGCAGTTCTGTGAAGAGCATCAAATACATTTGCAAGTATGTCCATAAAGGCAGTGATATGGCTGTGTTTAGAGTGGAAAATACTAATGTGAATGCTCCTCCAGTGAATAAAAACGAGGAAATTACGCTCTACCAAATTGGTCGGTACATCAGCTCCAATGAAGCTGCTTGGCGTATCTTTGGTTTTCCAATTCATGAACGGGATACAGCAGTTGTTCAGTTAGCCATCCATCTTGAAAACGGTCAGCGTGTATTTTTCACGAACGAGACAGTGTTTGATCGTGCAATAAATCCACCTAAAACTACACTCACTGCATTTTTTGAATTGTGTAATCGTGCGGATGATTTTGGTGCCTTTGCACGAACATTACTCTATTCGCAAGTACCACGCTATTTCACATGGACTCAAACAAAAACATGGATGCCCCGCAAGCAAGGCTCACCAGTTGCTGCATGTCTCAATTTATTTAAATCAAACGCCTTGGGGCGATTATTTACAGTCAATCCAAGACACACTGAGTGCTTTTATCTTCGACTGTTGTTGGTTAATGTTACTGGCCCATTATCATTTCAAGATATACGTAAAGTGAATGGGCAACAATATCCAACGTATAAAGATGCATGCCTTGCACTCGGCTTGCTGGAAGACGACAACCAGTGGGAATGCATGCTTGCTGAAGCTGCATTGAACTGTACAGCAATACAAATTCGTCGACTATTCGCTATAGTGTTGACTACATGTTTCCCAGCCCGAGCACAGATATTATGGGAAAATCACAAAGATTCAATGACTGATGATATATTGCATCAACATCGCATACGGTGCCACTATCTAACCATAACATTCAGCGACGAAATGTACAATGAAGCATTGATTGCTATTGAGGATCTTTGCATTGTCATTGCCAACTTACCACTTAGTAATTTCGGTATGAATTCGCCAAATCGAACTGCATCTGATTTAATGAATACTGAAATGAATCGTGAACTGCAGTACAGTACTGTAGAAATGGCAGCGATTGTTGCCCGCAATGTCCCACTAATGAATGAGGAACAAAGAACCATTTATGATCGCATTATGCTCGCAGTTTCAGCTGGACAAGGTGGGTTCTTCTTTTTGGATGCACCGGGTGGAACTGGCAAAACATTCGTTATTTCGATAATTCTTGCTGAAATACGATCAAATAATGGCATAGCATTGGCCGTTGCAGCATCAGGCATTGCAGCAACTTTATTGATGGAGGTAGAACAGCTCATTCAGTATTTAAGCTGCCACTAAATATTCAGAATAACCCTGACGCAGTATGCAACATTAAGAAACAATCGTCCATGGCCACTGTGCTGAAACGGTGTAAAATTATTATTTGGGATGAATGTACTATGGCACACAAACATTCACTTGAGGCGTTGAACAGGACATTGAAAGATATTAAAAACAGTGACAAACTATTTGGCGGAACTCTGTTGGTCCTTTCAGGTGATTTCAGACAAACACTTCCAGTCATTCCACGTTCAACATACGCTTGCTTAAAATCATCTCCATTGTGGCGTAATGTTGAAAAATTACAGCTAAAAATAAATATGCGCGTTCAAATGCTTCAAGATCCATCCGCTGAAACATTTTCAAAACAACTTTTAGATATCGGTGATGGAAAAGTTGCTATAGATGAAACTGGATACGTAAAATTACCGACCGATTTCTGCACAATCGCTGATTCGCAAGATACTCTCATTGAACAAATATTTCTCGATGTACACACACAGTACATAAATCATGAGTGGCTTGCAGAAAGAGCGATTTTAGCGGCAAAAAATGTAGACGTTGACAATTTAAATCTGAAGATACAAATGTTGTTGCCAGGGAACTTGGTATTATATAAATCTATTGATACAGTTTGCGACGACAGCGAAGCAGTAAATTTTCCCACAGAGTTTTTGAACTCACTGGATTTGCCAGGCATGCCACCGCATAATTTACAATTAAAGGTTGGATCTCCAATTATCTTGCTTCGTAATTTGAACCCGCCCCGGCTGTGCAACGGTACGCGATTAGTCATTCAAAAATTAATGAAAAACGTGATCGAAGCCAGGATTTTAAATGGCAAGTTCAGAGGTGAAAATATACTCATACCACGGATTCCTATTATACCTATAGATGCGCCAATTCAATTCAAACGTATTCAGTTTCCGATTAGATTGGCATTTGCAATGACTATCAACAAATCCCAAGGTCAAACGATGTCTGTTTGTGGATTAGATTTGAGAACACCATGTTTTTCACACGGACAATTATACGTGGCATGCTCTCGAGTGGGTAAACCATCCAGTTTGTTTGTGTTAGCTAAAGATGGACTAACAAAAAATATTGTCCACGCTATAGCATTAAGAGATTGATATTGTTTAATAGTGTTACGGTCGTAATTGTTTAATTAATGATATATAATTTTAATGAATAAATTATAATAACTTAAAAATAATGTTTGCCTTTTGTTATTTTTATATTCCCTCATCGTTCACAGCGCTCCATGCTTATTTCACGCATATACCACATTCTTACATAAATACAATATACAGGGTGTCCCAAAAAGATTGAAACGCGCTTTAATTCTTTAACCGTTAGAGATAAGTAGGTGATGTAATTTGAAAAAATGTTCAAAATAAGGTAGGAGAGAAGATTACATTAAGAAAAAAAATTCACCTATGAATTTTAAAAATTTACACTTTGTAAATTTTTACACAACCCCTCAATGCAAATTTGGTCAATTAGAAAGTTTTTCCTTTCCATCCCAGAAGACCATTAAAAAAAACTGCATAACTGTATCTTTAAAACTTTTTGAATAATAACACAGAAAAAAAATTGACTTATGTCATTTTTCCATACCACTTGAAAGACTTTTTCGTCGGTGAAAATAGGGACCATATCCAAATTGAAAATAGAAATTCTTCGATCAAAAAAAGATAATAAGTGTAAAATAAATCCAAAATGGCATTTAAATAGTCCTTATTGATGGATTTAAACAGTTTTGACAACATAAGATTGTAAGAAGTGTAACATAATAATAATAATAATAATAAATAAATAAAACGAAAATACATTTAAAAACACACGAATCATAAAGCATTCTCAAAATGTTTTCCATCAACACCAATACATAATTGGGCTTTTCTAATAATGCTCCTGCAAATATTTTGGAGTTTTCATCCTGCAATATTATTGCATGCATTAATTATCTTTTATTTAAGGTCAGTTACATTCAGGGGGCGAGTATTGTAAACTAGCGTTCGAAGCCGACCCCAAAAATAAAAATCGAGTGGAGTTAGATCAGGAGATCTGGGGGGCCATTCTGTGGGTCCATTCAGACCCATCCACTGTTTATTAAAGTTTTCGTTGATCCAGTTTGTTACATTTATAGCCTTGTGTGCAGGCGCTCCGTCTTGTTGAAAATACATTTTTTTTTACTAATGACAATGGTGTCGTCTCTAAAGTATCTGTTACTATGCCATTTAAAATAAGTTGCAAATATTTTATAGCTGTAAGTGTTCCTTCATAAAACACTGGACCAATCAGTTTTCCGTTCGAAATTCCGCACCATACGGACACAGAAAACTTTCTCTAGTGATGTATTTCTTGCACAAAAAATGGTTTTGTATCATTCCAATAATGATCGTTGTGTGCATTTATGTGTCCATTTTCCGTAAAAACAAACATTTATCAGTCCACATAATGTTCTTGACAAAGTTTGAATCTGTGTCCTGTTGGATTAATAACCAATTGGAGAATGCTACACGTCGGTTAAAATCAGAGGGATGGAGTGCTTGAAGTCCATGAATACAAAATGCATGCCAATTGTGTTTTTCAAATATTCTATGGATTGACGTCTTAGGTAATCCTCTAATTGCACTTGCTTTTCGAATGCTTGATCGTGGGTTGGAAGAAAAATATGCAATAATATCAATTTCTTGGTCTTCATATAGATATTTCTACCAGGGCCAGGTTTTGGATTAAATGAACCGGTAGTTCTCAATCTTCTCATCATCCGATAAACAAATGTACGTGAAATTTCAGGCAAATAGGGATATCGCCGTCCAAATTCCCGAGCACTTTCTGCATTATTTCTATTGCAAATAGAATAAATCATTACTAGTTCAAATAGTTCGTCATTTGTTGAAAGTACCATAATGCAAAATTAGTTACAGTATTTTTGCTTCGACAATATGAAACTCAACATTGCTGAATGATTTCTAAACTTTATTTTGATATGCAAGAGGAAATCTTGGTTGAGTTGTACAGGAAAGAAATAATATTGGAACTAAATAAGTAAATTGAAAAATAATTGTTTGCATTTCATTATGTAACTTGAAAAAAAAAACTTTAATATACACGTATTAGAAGCGGCTAAATTCTAGTTAAATGAAAGGCAAAAATCGTCTGGCAGTTAATTTGTTAGAATGTGATGAAATTGAAAACAATTAAAATTCTGCCAGACTAATTTAACAGTATTTTTCTTTTTTATAAATTTTGCTATAAAAATCTGTCAAATGGTTTTTATTGATTTTCAACGAAATCTTATAAAATTTCTAATGTAAATTTAGAATACATGGCATAAAAGTACTTGCCCCTGATAAGATTAAAACAAAAGACAATTCTGTAACTGTATCGTGAATCTACCTTAAATACGCAAAAATGTGTTTTGTAAATAATATAAAAAAATTATGTGTTTATAATTTGTTGCAAATTTACATTTCCATTTTGGTATATGGTCACTGAAAACAGCGTTCAATTTTCAATTACGCATAACTCACTCAATTTTAAAGACACAGTTATGCAGTTTTTTTTAATGGTCTTCTGGGATGGAAAGGAAAAACTTTCTAATTGATCAAATTTGCATAGAGGGGTTGTATAAAAATGTAAAAAGTTTAACTTTTTAAAATTTATAGGTGGATTTTTTTTCTTAATGTAATCTTCTCTCCTATCTTATTTTGAACATTTTTTCAAATTACATCACCTACTTATCTCTAACGGTTAAAGAATTAAAGCGCGTTTCAATCTTTTTGGGACACCCTGTATACATTCTAACATACATACATACTTATAATAAGTAAGCTATTTTTTGTCTACACCAGAAATTACTAGGAAATTATTTATATGGCAAAACAACGTTTGCCGGGTCAGCTAGTAAAACTATAAACAAGACAGAAACAAAACTATAAACTTCTGTCAAAACTATAAACAAGAGGATTCTTCAAAAATGTATGAATTATCAGTTCTATTACGAATTTCTGATATGTCTTTCCTAGGAGTTAGTCTCATAAACAATGAAAAGTTTTACGGATATTTTATTGTATACTGAATAGCCATGTCAGTGACCTACCAGCATTGGAGATGAAAATGATGGTTCTCTAAAGTACATGATGTTTTGGCGATATCTCTTTTAAAAGGCAAGATAATAGATATTTCTAGAGGCTTTTAATTTGATGACATTTGGTTTAGGCTGGTGTAAAAAATTTCAGTTTGTATTTTTGAATCGATATAACAGTGAAAAGTTGAGATTGAGTTGACATTTAAATTACAGAAGAGAATTTATTCAAATCTTATAGTATCTCTCAATCAAGCTGGTCTAAATATTCGAAAAATTGAGTCAGTCACTATTTCTTAATAACTTTGCTTCCGCATAATTTTCAGTAATATAATATGAATAAAAAGTTGTGTCAGGTACTGTTATTAAAAAAAAGCATTATTCTTTAGAATAACATCTATCACGCAATTCCTTTATAATCTAAGAAAATGCAATTTCATAAATTTTCAAAACGGATTGGTACCAGGTTTTAATGATCCGTATTGATCACTAAGGTAATTAAAGAAAATAAAAAGGATTTTTTTATCAAAAGATTGTCAATAGCTTGGTAATAGTTACTATAATTGATTTAAATTCCCTTTCTATGTCTAAATAGCAACATTGCATGTGACTCCCATTTTTTCATAATGCCTACTCTATTGTCGGTTCCTGAAACCTCTCATGGTCTCCCTATTTTACATTAGTTGCAAAATTATGTCTATGTCTACTAGATGTCTAGTCCTCACTCATCATTAGTCTATGATTAGTAAAGTGTCATATTTGAATTTAATCGTTCTCAATTATATTTAATATTGATCTATTATATTCAATTTCTTGTGAAATAAATTCACCAATGTCCCAGAAAAGTACGAGACAGGATATTTGAGTGTCCTATGTTTGGTCTTTTCAGGGTTTTGATACCAATTATAATAGGGAATGGCTCTGATATCGTTTAGAAGAGAAATTTAAGTTCGTACGGAAATTCAGTAGCAGAAAAGTCAGTTTGCCAGTTATTGATACAACTGGCAAATTGATACAAAAAATTTGTTGTTAATTGATACAAAAAAAAATATTTTTTTGTTAAAAATTGACAATTTTATTAAATTATCAATCCATATGGTTTCCTATTACTGTATTATTACACAGTTTATCAATATCTTTTAAGATTAATGTGAATATATTGTAATCTTAGAGAATTTGAAAAGCAAAAAAAAAAATGAGAAACTAAAATTTTATAAAAAAGGATCGGTGAATTTTAAATTTAAATAAACTTTTTAGTATCTCTCTTCCTAAAACCATAAAATCAATTCTTATTACTTTTTTTAAAAAAAAGATTCGAAACCTCTTTTGATATCCAATCTGCATAAATTTTATGTATGAAAAAACCGAAAGATTCCTGTCACTATATTTTTAACTATCACATTATATTATTTTAAGGTGTGTGGGGGGAGGGGGGTTCTGCAAGAACCGTCCTCTGAAAACAAAACAATGGTCTTCGAAAAAAACATATTTTAAAAGATGGAAATTTGCTTCTCATTTTTATTTCATTTGAAATACTGAACAAATATGACTTTTGAGACATAAAAAAAGTTCAAAAATATTATTTCTATGACTATTTTAATTAATTTGCCTCTAGCAATTTTGCCTGTAATTTAAAAAAAATATATTTTTAGTAAATTTTACAGCAATATTCTCATTTCATAACGCAAATCGTCTTCATTATTGATGCAAATATTTTATGTTGATTTATTTGGGACATTGTTGATAATCAAAGTCCTTCTTAGAGCATTTTATTACAATCACAATGAAATTTAAGTTAGTAAAAATAGGGTACTTTCGGGTTAGCTGAGCATGAAAATTCAAAATAAAGTTGCCGAATTTTAGTTTTATAATAATAATAATGATAATAAAATGATACCAAAAACTCAAACACAAAAAATGTATGATTTTGTTATAAATAAGTTATCATGTAAGAACTTTATTATTTTTAAGTCATTGTTTGTCTTAATTAAAAGTCATTAACCAATTTAAACGGTTTGAAATAATCACGAAACTATCAGATTACGCATGGTTCGATAAGTGAAAAAAGAGTAGGATTTTTTTTCTATATCCGAAGGGTCTCCAAGCTCCAAAACTTTTTCTCAAGACTAGAAAAGAAAAAAGAAAAATGCGAAAATCCGGTTTAAACTGGTTTGGATTGATCACGGGACTACTATATTGTGAAATCGTTAATTTTTAGAAAAGCAATCGGTTCCCCCCCCCCTCTTTTCTTCTTTTTCTTTTTTTCCATCTCAAAATCGTTCGAGCTTCAAAACTGTTTTCATCAGCTAAAAAAATTGAAAATGAAAGAAATTATATTATTATTATGATTATAAGTTATGTATACATACATCATGTTCTCTCAAATAAAAATTTAAAAAGTTGTATGTAAGTTGGCCCAGGTCTTGGCGATATTTTTTGGCGTAGATCTAAATTATGTGGCGACTTTTCATGCACCCGGCTTACCAAAAAATGCCCTTCAATCAAAATCAATCAAAAATAATAAATTTTGTATTTTTATTTTTGTCATTAAAAAGGACCGAAATTTTCAGTTGGGGTGACAACAAAATTATTTGTGTTAAATAAAGTATATACGTTCTCAATTCTTTATCATTAGACTGTTTTACATATTTTGCTTTATTTTCACTTCAAATTGAACGAATCAGCATTATTTATCTTTATTTATGCGGTTCATTTAATAATCCATTCAGCTTTTAATTCAGAAACCACCATCTTGTGTCAGAAAATTCTACTAAATAGCTTCATAATGCGGAAATTCAAGCCAACAGAAGGTAATTAAAATTATTCTGAAATCGTTTGCTTTGCGGATATTGCCATAATAGGCTTAATATTTAGATATTAAGAAGTAAATCCCGTTTATGAATTCCCAGTCTCTCGCTTCATGATTATGTAGCACCACTTAGCAAAATATTCTCGTTAAAGATGATCCCTAATAGAGCTATAAATGCAACAGCTGTTTCCTCTCCTTTCACCAGGGACATGTAAACTATGAATATTGTTTCCGCTTTTGAATCGATGGAAACATTCAATTTGAAATTTAATATTTACAGGTTTTTCAACTTAATGCGTTAAAATTTTTATAACTTCGGCTGACAATTGCTGGATATGATAGTATAATTTTAACTGTTTTCCAAAAATTGATTATATTCCTACTCTGAAATTCAAACCGTTTTCATTGTCCTCTTAAACTTCTCATAGCGTGGTTTTTTTTTTAATTATTAAAAGCTAACCAATGTGTGTTAAAGCTAACCAAGTTGTCTCCTCAAATCCTTCTCACATATTCTGCAATATAATTATTATTCTAAAGAATACCTTACATGGAATTGGCGTACAATAGTTACGAAATATTTACATTTGAAATGAATTTAATGACTAATAATGCATCTACTGCAACATGCTTGGTGTTTGTTTTTTTTGCCGTTTTCTAACTGACATACTGTTAATAGTATCCGGAAATAGAATTTGTGTTTTACCCAACAGATTGAAATAAAAATTTGACATAAATCCACAATTGTAGTCATAAGATCCCATACCAAATTTATGACAATACGATATGGAGTACAGTCCAACAAACAACCAAAATCAACCATTCGTTGGATTTGGCTTAAAATTTGAAAAGTGTTTATACTGTAACATTCCCCGTCCCCCTTTAGTGATAAAATATTTCAGCCAACTGTGCTGCCTTTGTAAACACAAAGGACATTTGGCGTATATGTTGGCGGAATTGTGCCAATACGTAGGTTGAATTCCGCCAAGGATCGA
>JAPMOQ010052961.1:174978-213466 GCA_026543055.1 Argiope trifasciata | reverse complement strand
CCACCAATGTTTAGTGGTAGTTACTGGCTTATTAAGATGTCACCACATATACCATAAGATTTTGATAAGGATTTCTCTACGCACGTCCATTTAGACTAGGGGAACACAGGGATGTTTGGATAAATTTGTTTGGCTGCCAATTTTCTATCCCTTTACTCGGAGTGTGGAAACTGCTTATGAAAGCATTTTTACAAAGCTTCTCTTGAATCCCCTCTCAGATACATCATCGATGGAGTCCTGCATTCTTAAATTTTGGGCTAAATATTATAAACATCCCCAGTCTTATCAACTGATCCGATTTCATTAATTTTATTTACCTATCTTCTCATTTTTTGTAGCGCAAAATGCGTACAGGTGAATGAATGTAAATGTTGATGGGAATAAATGTTTCAGCAATAACTTCCTACAATCTTACACCAGAAAAATGATTTTATATCCCCTTAAAGTTCAAAAAATAGCCTTTTCAATAATAATAGCGTTTATGTGTTGGTGGATATGAAAACCATTTTTGAGTTATCTTTGGCCGACGGACATTTTCCAAAATTGTGTTTTTCGAAAATTCAGAATGTATGAACCATAGGTATTCATCGAATTCTAGAGTTCATATTTTTTGACGATTACTAATTTTTTTCTCTATTACGAGTAAGAGAAAATAATTATTAGAAAAAATAAAGAAAGAAATTCGTATCATTAATGAACTAATATCTTAAAAAAACATTTTTTGAGTTTTTAAAATAATCCAAAAGCAATATTTATAAAACAATAATTTTGTGAGTTACATTTCTCGATTTATATACATAAAATGTCGCGATTTTCAACCTGCCAATGGTTAAGTTTATTTTCATGTTGGATTAAACATTTTGCTTAACACTTATTTCTTGATTTTTTTTTTTTTTTTTTTTTTTTTTGCATCTTCTTTCATTTGAAGGAATGAAGTTTGGATGAGACAATGAATTCCCATCAGAGCATTTAATAATATTTGCCGTCAAATATTATCTTTTTTGAATTATTATTTATTCTAGTTATTATTTATGCCATAACATGGGGAAAAGTTGTGTTCGATACATAAAAATGTTATCCAATATACAGAAATTTTTTTTCATTCGAAATTCAAAGTTCGTGAAAAAAAAATCTTACGTATAGAAAGTTCCCGTGTACAGAAAATCGATATATTTGAACACAACTTCAGATGCCCTTCGGGAAATCCACGATATTGAAAAGTGAATACAACCAAGAAAAAAAAATTCTTTCGAGAATACGAAGTATATACAAAAAGAAAATAAGAATTCGAATTCGAAATTATGATGAATCTTTGCTGACCTCTAAGAATCTGAAAAACACATTTTGAGAATTATGCTTGCTTATATAAGAAAATAATGACTTAAAAAATTTTGAGCTATCTGGTTGAAATTTTGTATTTGATTTTAAGAAAAAAAATCGTGGATTTCTAAAAATTTGCGAATGTAATTTAATCATAATCAGTTTGCTCCAATTGAATGTATGTGAATAAGATAACTACGAAACACAACAAGCAAGATAGATAAAATTTGGTATTCCTTTTCAGCATCTAAAATGTATATATGCATAAAACTTTCAACATGATTTGTCTGTATATCTTTTCGACACATGTAAACTTATAATCACAAAAAAGAAATAACTAATATAAATAAAATTTGGTTTTCATATTATTATTAAAATTTTAATTCTGGGTCAAATTTTGTTTCATTGATTGACTAAATAGTTTCAACAGTGTCCACAGCGCACATTCATTTTTCTTCCCTATATTAGGAAGCACAAAACTCTCATGTTAGAGGCTCTGTGAATAAAAATATGTGCACTTGTGGCATTTATGGCCGAGCCCAAGGACCCTAATGTTTATCCAAAAAGCGAAAAAATAACACCTTTAAATTAAAAAGTATATCAGATAAACTATCTTTTCAAGAAAAAAATTTCCCGATTACTCTTTCTATTTTTTCCTTAGATATATTTTAAGAATGACAGTTTGCTCATTTACTTAGCATGAACATCAGTTTTTTTTATCACATTCAAACGTTTGTGAACTTTATTAATATTTTCTAAATACAAATGGAGTATCACACTTCCACAAAACAAATGAAAAGTATAAACTGAATTACTTGTACGGAAAAATCTCCCCCTTTCAAATGCATACATTGCATACAAGACGGTCAGTATGCTCAAATTATGTGTGCTTCATCAGGAAGGTGCTGGTGCTCATGGGATGCTCCTGGTGTCAAATTACTTAGCAAACATCGTATTCTTCGGTTTTAAAAATGTTTTGAGTCCCCATATCTCGTACAGAGTGATTATTTCCCTCACAAAAATAATTTTCTTAAGATGTTCAAATCAAATGTGCTTCAATGGGAAAATGCCAGCTCATATGTCTTTTCTGGTATCAAATTACTTAGCAATCATCGTATTCAACAATAATCTCAGTCCATTATTTTGAGCCCTATGGTTATTTTTCAGAAACGAATAATTTTCTTTAAAAAGCAAACATTCTCAAGTTCTGAAGCAGTACAATGTTGAAGGAATTAAACTTTTACGAAGATTAAATGAAAGTTTCCTTTTTTATAAAAGTAAAGAAACTGAAGAAATGTTTTGCCCTCAATTTTGTCTTGTATTTCCAATATGTTATATACTTTGAATTTAGTCTCATCGTAAAATGAAGAAAATTAGTTATGTCTTTCAGAAAAAAACATTCCGTATTTCATTTATCTAATTGCTTGCTTTTTTATTACATTCTCATTTAAGGAAACAGACAGATTGTCAATCTGTCAACTAAGCAAGGATTCAATCTAACATTTTAATTCATAATTATAATGATAAAATTATATGAAAACTTTCATTCGTCTTACATGTTAAATTTTTGAATCACTTTATTTGTACACTTTCAATTAAAAGATAACTGTAAAACTTTCTTCGAAAAAATTTATCCCTAATTATGTTGCTGTGGGGTCATTAAGGGATTCAATAAAATAAGTATAACTGCTGTTTATTTGCAGGTTTCGTTACACATAGACAATTAACAAATAAATAATTTTAAGATATACACTGATGGAAAAAAAATCCCAACTCCAAGAAAAAATTATTGTACAGTAATGAAATTTTAGGAATACATTTGTCTAGGTAACATATTTAATTGATTAAAGTTTCAAGATCACAGGTAGAGCCATTGGCAAGAAGAGTCATTTAAAATGTGAAATGTTGGTACATTAGTAACTGGTGTAACCGCCAGAATTTTGACTGCAAGCATGCAAACGTGCATGCATTGTGTCGTACAGGTGTCGGATATCAGTTTGTGGGATGGAGTTCCATGCCTGTTGCACTTGGGCGGTCAATGCAGAGACGGTTAATGCTGGTTGTGGATAACGCTGGAGTTGTCATCCAATGATGTCCCATACCTGCTCGATTGGAGAAAGATCTGGTGATCTAGCAGGCCAAGGCAACATGTCGACACTCTGTAGAGCATGTTGGGTTACAACAGCGGTATGAGGGCAAGCGTTATCCTGTTGGAAAACACCCCTTGAATGCTGTTTATGAGTGGCAGCACAACAGGTTGTATCACTAGACTGACGTACAAATTTGCAGTCAGGGTACGTGGCATAACCACGAGAGTGCTCCTGCTATCATACGAAATTACTCCCCAAACCATAACTCCAGGAGTAGGCCCTGTGTGTCTAGGCCGGAGACAGGTCACTAGCAGGCTTTCACCTGGCCTCCTTCTAACCAACAAACGGCTATCACTGCGACCAAGGCAGAACCGGCTTTCATCACTCCGTCCTCCAATGAGCTCAAGCTTGACACCACTCACGTCGTGGAATGCACTGTACAGGGCGTCTGGCTCGGAGCTGTCCTTGAAGTAACCGATTTGTAACAGTTCGTTGTGTAACTGTGGTGCCAATTGCAGCTCGAATTTCAGCTGCAGACTCAGTACGATTAGTCACAGCCATACGCCGAATACGACGGTCTTCCCTCTCAGTAGTACCATGTGGCCTCCCGGAACCTGGTCTTCTTGAGGCAGTTCCTTCCCTTGACCACTACCGCTAATACTCATGCACAGTGGATAAATTCCTGCCAAGTCTTTCAGCAATATCGTGGAAAGAAAACACACCTTCTCGTAACCCTACAAAATGGCCTCGTTCAAACTCAGTGAGCTGTTGATAATGGCTTCTTCGTCTTCTCAGAGGCATCTTTGACTAACATTAACCCACTACGTCAGATCTCAACTGTAAATAACGATCACGAACCTTACAGCGCTTATTTAAAGCAAACCTCATTTGCATGTCCATAGTGTCGCTACTAGCGCCACACTTACGCGCGTAGCTCGAAATTTGAATCTACGTCATCTTTCAGATGTATAAACACGCCTACCAAATTTCGTTTATCTAGCACAGCTCTTTCCTTGTATTGGGAGTTTTTTTTTCCATCAGTGTATATTGGATAGTTGAATAAGTTCTAGCTGTTTTTCAACAGATGATGTTACCGGAATTAATTGTGTTAGTTTATGATAGTGAATAAACTATTTATAGGTTCTATAAGCAAGTTTTCATTCAGTGTATGTTATTTTGCGGAAATGCAAACATTTTTATTGCGTTAAATATGTCAAATTTCGGGCCAAATAAAATGTATTTACGTGGAATTTTACTGTATTATTTTATTCAAAAAATCTGCAGTTGAAGCTCACAGAATTCTTGTTGAGACTTACGGTGACCATGCTACGTTTGAAACAACTTATAGATATTGGTTTAGACCATTTAAAAATAATGATTTTGATCTTGAAGGTAAAAAATGCTCTGGTGCACCGAAGAAGTTTAATGACGAACAGTTAGAAGTATTTATGAAGCCTCGTTTCAAACACTAGCTTAACTTGCACTGGTCAAACTTGCAAAATCATTATAGATCACACAACAGTTTCGAAACATTTGAAAGCAGTGGGAAGGGTTCAAAAGTGAGGTCATTGGTTACCATACAAGTTGAAGCCGAGAGACGTCGAACGGGGTTTTTTCACGAGTGAACAACTGTTACAATGGCAGAAAAGGAAGGAATTTTTTTTTTATTCTATCGTAAATGGGGATGACAAATGGATACATTACGATAAATCTCTCCGTAGAAAATCGTGATATAAACCCGGCCACACATCAACATCTTCAGCAAAGCCGAATCTTCATGGTTCCAAGTTTCTGCTCTGCATTTGATGAGACTATCTGGGTATAGGTTATTATGAACTGGTCAAACCAAAAATAACCAACATGGGAGATCGCAACAGACTGAAAATGTAGCGATTAAGCCGAGCATTGAAAGAAAAACGGACGCTATATGAGCAGAGACACCATAAGTTCATTTTGCAGCATCACTGTTGTAAAACCTGTAAAAACTTGCTTGGTTAAGTGGGAAATCTTACCTCACCACTGTATTCACCAAATATTGCCACTGCCTACTACCACTTGTTCCAGTTGATGGCACATAGCCTGGCTGCGCAGCACTTCTGCTCTTATAGAGATGCCAAAAATTGGATTGACTCTTGGATAGCCTCGAAAGCCGTCTCGTTTTCCCAACATGGAATTCAAATACCAGAAATATGGGGGAGAGCAGTGACTAGCGATGAACAATATTTTCAGTAACATGTTTTTTTTTTAAGGATTTCTTAAAATAAACCATCAATTTTCAAGAAAAAACAGCGAGAACTTATTCAACATTCCAATAGTAAATAACTTTTTTATTGTGAATTTTTTTCATAGAGGTAGACGGACTGTCTATTTTGTTACAAGAAAGAAGTAGCCCCAGAATCCAAAATGCGCCACATCATTTGGAATATATATTTCTGAGTGAAAATGTTGACATAATATGTAAGAACAATTAAGAAGATTGACCAAAAGGAAAATTTCCACATAATTTAACATTTGGAATTTTCAAACGTTTTTATGGCTTTCTGCAAGCTTGAATAACTGGAACTGCCTTTTTTGTACAGCAAACTCCCCAACGTTTTGAACTCAAATTAAGAATCATCGAAATCTCTATTAAAATACTTTAAATGTTTCCTTCCTTCCATTAAAGTACGTTTTTGAACAAAAAAAATATTTACAAAATGCACTTCCTTAGTAAATGAAAATCCGATTTCAAATATCTGTCTCAAATGTGCATATGCATTAGTTTAACAGAAAATGAAATAAAAAATATCCATGGAAACAAAATAAAAATTAATAAATACGTTGTTTACTCAAAACAAAAACTT
This sequence comes from Argiope trifasciata, assembly GCA_026543055.1. NCBI lineage: Eukaryota > Metazoa > Arthropoda > Arachnida > Araneae > Araneidae > Argiope > Argiope trifasciata. The sequence goes on along the minus strand of JAPMOQ010052961.1, from coordinate 207,213 downwards.
TCGTGGAAAATTAATCCGTTTTTAAAATTCTTTGCAGCAGCTCACTTAATTTGTCATTTTCCTTGGTTATCCTGTCCATAAAAAGTAAACAGAGCAACAAAAAATGAATTGCTTTGTCATCAGATTATGACAAAGCGATACTGCCTAAGGAATATTTTCGAAAAATATGTTTTTCTCCCGGGAAATTAAGTTTATGTTTTTGTCTGTATTGATCGCGACAGCTGGTGAGAGCGGAAAAAATTATTCGACCGAGAAAATGTTATCCATCTTGCATACATTTTTGTTGCATTTGTTGCAACATGAAGCAACTTTCTTTTAAATTTCTTTTATATGAAATACATACAAAGCGAAAATATTATAAATTCTTAATTCTCATCACGAGATTTTTATTAACATATATATTTTAAACTTCCTCGAGCCCAGAAAAATTAATTAAGGAATTAAGTTTCTTTATCCATCTATCCATTAAGATGAAATAACATAACTCAGCTAGATGAGTGAAATTTGGATAATAGCTTTATCTCAAAAATTATCCCAATTATCCCAAATTTTAAATCAAATCTATCAGCAACTGGGTGTCTGTTTTCTAAAGGGTATTTCAAAAATAACGAAATTTTGAATTTGACAATATTCTTGTAGTAAAGTGATGGCAACCTTATTTAAAATAAACATTTGACAGTTGATAGTTTCGGATTTAAAAAGTGGGGCGTTACATGCAAGATTTGAATTAAATAAAAAAAACGCGGTTTTTTCTCTTCAAACTGATATATTTTATTAAATCGTAAAACCCAGGATAAGGTTATGTATGGAATAAAACCTAACGCAAATGGCCTTCACAACTTTACTCGCACATGACATGATTTAGGGAGCCAATTCTCAAATTTTCGGAATATAACCTCCAGGCTTTCATTAATTTTGAAACAATGATGCTGGCAATAAATCGCAAGTTAAGTAAGAACAGCGCAACCAATGATTCTCAGCGTATAACAAATACCAACCCACAGAAGAATAAAACGTCAAACATATTAATTTTTAGCTCCTAGAATTTTTATAACTTTCCTCCGTGCGTGATGTATCATGGAATTCTCCACAGATTTCGTGAGTTCTCAGTTTCCAAGAAAGGTAAGATCACGATTCTTATATTTCCCATAACCGTTTTTGTTACCAAAATTATTACCTGGGGGGGGGGGAATTCAGCATCCTTAAATGATCTCAGTAAATCTCATTTTCTAGCCATAAGACTGACATAGCAAGAAAACGGTTTTAAATATTATTAATAATATGCATCTAATTTTGGGCTAAATCCAATAACATGTAAAACGTACTTTTGTTTTCCGGTACGTGAATATATGAAAAAACTGATTCAGGCCTATAACAAAGTACCTACATGAAATTCAGCACGTGATATTGGCCGTAAAATTGCTATCCGATATTAAGTTTGAAACAAATGGATCAAAGAGAAGAATTAATAAACGTAAAACCGATTCTATCAAGAGCCCAGTTTAATTTCTGCTTTGTAATTGTGGAAGCTTTATATATCTATCTTATTTTGCGCAATAATGTCGATTGGAATAACTCAAATTTTGTCCTTTTAATTTAATTTTGAAAATTTCAATTATTATTTTATTGAAAAAAATAATAACAAGTTTATTATTCTAACATTTAGTTTAAGGTATTTAACACCTTTTGTAAGCACCAAACTTGAAATAAGTCATTTCTTTCTTTTGCATACAGGTGATGGAAATAAAGGAAACACTTTAAATTTATAAATAATCCTTTACTGTTATGTTGTAGGACCGCTTTTGGCATGTAATGCTCCTAGGAATCAATTGATTTTATTGAATATTGTTTAGAGGAGTAAAATATCTTTTATCAGTATGGATTTCGCCTGTCTTGCATGCAATACAATTTGGATTCACCGATTAGTTTAGTTTAGTTATATTAACGTCCCGTTTTAAAGCAACACGAGGGCTATTTTGGGACGGACCTCGTAATTTTGAACCACGGTCAGATGACGAGGACGACACCTGAAGTGGCACCCCCCTCTCCACACCACGCCACACCACACCAGCGGGAGGACGTTTGGCCTGACAGATTTAACGTGCAACAGACCCCCCTCACACGGCGGATCTTCGGTGGAATCGAGTCTCGAACTTGAAACCCTTCGGTTCCGAAGCCGAGACTTTACCACCAGGCCACCGCGGCCCTAAGATTCACCGAGGAATCGATTGACATAAGTGTTGAATAGTGTTTGGAGGAATAAAATATCCTATATTAGTATGACTTTCACCAGTCTGGCATGCAATGTAGCTTGGATTCACCTAGAAAACGACTGACACAACTGTCGAATAGTGTTTAGAGGAGTATTGCACCATTTTTTCCTAGAGATATTGTGAAAATTCTAGGATAGTGATACCGGTGGAGGACATTGATTCTGTGGAAATTAGATGTTGGCTCACAGAATAGAACCTGGGACCTTTTGATTATAAAGCCGATAACATAACCACAGGACAAAAGCATGCGCATCTCCCGTAGATGTTATCTGTCTTATTAAGATATCAACACAGACTCACCCACCAGTGAGTTAGACGAACGATATGCGTTGTTGTTGAGTGGTGATTAATTGGCAGTTGAGTGAGAGGTTTCTGCTGTGTCTACTGCGTCGTACCCAATTTTGTTTGGCAAGCGGAGAGCTTTTTTAGTTACGCCAAGCGTTATGGCGAGCGTGCGTGAATTGTTGCGTCAAGTGAGTCTGACGACTTTGTGTTGCTGCGTCAAGTAAGTCTGACGGCTTTGTGTTGCTGCGTCAAGTGAGTCTGACGACTTTGGTTGCGAGTAGATGGCGCCACACATCAGTTGCTTGAAGGTTGAAGATGAAGGTTCATCACGTCCGAGGTCACCATTGTGGCTAAGTTGATGTTGGGCTCGGGATAAGAGCTCAAGAGAGAACTTGGCTCAAGAGAGAACTTGGGACCTTTGGGTTTGTAAGCCAGTAACATACCACAGGACAAAAGCATGCTCATCTCCAGTAGATGTTATCTGTCTTATTAAGATATCACCACAATTCCATGTATAAAATAGACCTCAACGGTTAAATTATATTGAAGTTAGGTGATGGTGTGGGTAAAGGCAGATATTTAACTTCATCCTCGTGTTCATCAAACCATGACTGGACAAGTCTCGCTGCATGGTTAAATGTCTTATCGCCCTGGAAAATTTTATTTCAAAGCTTGCATCATAAGATGGACCTGGTAGGCTAAAATTTCTCCGTACTTCTTCCCAGTGATCCTTTATTTCAGTGTAACGATTGGTCCAGCAGAAAACCACGACATGGCTGCCCTTATCATGAAATCTCCACCTTCATGCTTGACAGTTAGAAAAAGACAATCATGATCATATGTATGTATAGGTGTCCACAAAACATGCACCCGTTCTGTTGAAGGGAAAACATGTGGCACGATTGTTCAGGTCATATTATTTTCTTCCACTTATCAGTGGACCAGATTTTGTAAGTATGACACCACTGTAGACGACGTTTCCCATTAATATCTGTGCAAGGGGCTAGAGAGTTGCTGCTGTGCCATAAATGTTCTGTTTATGAAGATGCCTTCAAACTGTTGTCACTGACATTCGAGAATCCAGATGGGTATTGAACTCTGCGGTCATTTTTGCTGCAGTTGTTCGCTTTTTAGACATTACAATCCGTTTCAATACCCGTCGGTTTCTTCCACTGAGCTTATGTCCCCCCCTATTTTGCTTTGTCGAGCTTGTCTTGCCGCTCTATGTATGCTGTCATGATTTTAGACACTGCACCTCTAGAAACGTCTAAAAGTTGGGATGTATCGGACACAATTACTCCAGCCAGACGGGCTTTTACAATTTTGTCTCTTTGAAAGTGTGAGATGTCCGGCATCTTACGCTTTTGAAAAGAAATTAATTAAAATGCTTTAAAAAAGTGCTTTTTGAAAAAAACTTTAATAAAGCTAATGCATACAATCAGAATATATATACCTTGCTATTTATAAAATAACTGATAGCTATTATTAGTTTTTAATTCTTACCAAGCGTATTCAAAAATGTCACTTTTATTCACAGGCTTTTCCATTATTTTGATAACTATCTGTATATTGCCAACAAATGTAGCATGCAGGTCCATACATCTACCATCAGTTGAACCCTAATTTCATAAAACTCGGCTGTATAAAATAGCCTCATATCATAATTTAGAATTATTTTATGATTACAATATTTTCACTTTATACATTTCTTACATTAGAAAGTAAAGTACACTGATGGAAAAAAAATCCCAACACTAGGAAGGAGCTGTGCTAGATAAACGAAATTTGGTAGGCGTGTTTATACATCTGAAAGATGACGTCGATTCAAATGAGGTTTGCTTTAAATAAACGCTGTAAGGATCGTGATCGCTATTTACAGTTAAGATTTGACGTAGTGAGTTAATGTTAGTCAAGGATGCCTCTGAGGAGACAAAGAAGCCATTATCAACAGTTCTCTGAGTTTGAACGAGGTCGTGTTGTAGGGCTACGAGAAGGTGGGTTTTCTTTCCGCGATATTGCTGAAAGACTTGGCAGGAATGTATCCACTGAGCATGAGTATTGGCGGCAGTGGTCAAGGGAAGGAACTGCCTCAAGAAGACCAGGTTCCGGGCGGCCACGTGGTACTACTGAGAGGGAAGACCGTCGTATAGCGTATGGCTGTGGCTAATCGTACTGCGTCTGCAGCTGAAATTCGAGCTGCAGTTGGCACCACAGTGACACAACGAACTGTTACAAATCGGTTACTTCAAGGACAGCTCCGAGCCAGACGCCCTGTACAGTGCATTCCACTGACTCCAAACCACTGGCGTTTGCGACGTGAGTGGTGTCAAGCTAGAGCTCATTGGAGGACGGAGTGGAGATCTGTTGTGTTTTCTGATGAAAGCCGGTTCTGCCATGGTCGCAGTGATAGCCGTTTGTTGGTTAGAAAGAGGCCAGGTGAACGCCTGCTAGTGACCTGTCTGCGGCCTAGACACACAGGGCCTACTCCTGGAGTTATGGTTTGGGGAGCAATTTCGTATGACGGCAGGAGCACTCTCGTGGTTATCCCCCACACCCTGACTGCAAATTTGTACGTCAGTCTAGTGATACAACCTGTTGTGCTGCCATTCATGAACAGCATTCATGGGGTGTTTTCCAACAGGATAACGCTCGCCCTCATACCGCTGTTGTAACCCAACATGCTCTACAGAGTGTCGACATGTTGCCTTGGCCTGCTAGATCACCAGATCTTTCTCCAATCGAGCACGTATGGGACATCATTGGACGACAACTCCAGCGTCATCCACAACCAGCATTAACCGTCCCTGCATTGACCGTCCAAGTGCAACAGGCATGGAACTCCATCCCACAAACTGATATCCGACACCTGTACGACACAATGCCATGCACGTTTGCATGCTTGCATTCAAATTTCTGGTGGTTACACCGGTTACTAATGTACAAAGATTTCACATTTGAAATGGCTCTTCTCGCCAATGGTTTTACCTGTGATCTTGAAACTTTAATCAATTAAATATGTTATCTAGACAAATGTATTCCTGAAATTTCATTACTGTACAATAATTTTTTCTTGGTGTTGGGATTTTTTTCCATCAGTGTATTTTAGAATTTTATTTCATTATTAAGGCATTCTTCTTTTTATAGGATTACAATAGACTTTATAAGCCCACAGAATTTTATAACTATCAACACGTTGGTTTTAACACGTCAGTTCGAAAGTTGAAAATAAAGCAAAAGAATTTTCTCTGGCTGTAGATTTTTCTGGTTACAGACGGTTCAATAATCTCAACCAGAATTTTATATTCATTTTGTATCAACGGTAAAAGTATGATGTTTTCATTTTTCCAAGGTTAATCCTTTTTATCTGAAATAATAAATCCTTATAGGACGTTTCATCTCAATAATATTTTAGAAAATTGTCTACATACTGTTTTTCAATAGGTGATTTCTAGCAAAATAAGATTTAATAAACAATCGTTTATACGTTTCTGACGAAGCATTCTGTCGACCGAAATCCATTAACAACCGAAAAAAGAGAATATTTAGAGAGACCAAAAGCACACGAAAGCTCTGATATTTCTAAATTGAAAAGAATAAGGATAAGTTTTCTATATCTTTGTCTCCTTCCAATTCTTTATTCAACCAAGCGCGGTGGGAGAATTTTGAAACTTTCGAGAGATGTTTGCTTTACAAAACCAAACTTTGACTCTCCAACCAATTGGTTTATTTTCTGTCCTTTTTCTTGGGGTTCAACCCTCCCCCTTTTGAAGTTTATCGTTTTCTCAGTCAGGAATAGTATATAAATAAAAAAAAATTTAAAAGAAAATACAAGACTTAAAAAATAATTTTATGAAAAGCTGCATCTCTACAGATCTAAATACAGAGTTGCCCTTGTGTTTAAAGATATTTTTATATAATTTTTAAAAAATTGAATAAGAATTTAATTTTATCTGGATAGTAGCTGTCGATATATTTTTTTAATCTGATAATTAATAAAATTCAATATTTGTTCAAGTTCATCAATTTGCTAACCCAGGCCTGTTGCACTATATTATACAATATTGTGTGCTACTAAGAAAGTTTGAAAATTTTTTGCTGAACTCCAAAATATTATTAATATTATTGATGCTATTGTCCTCATAGCAAAATGGGGTGTGATTATAATATTAAATAAAATGATTCAAAAATCTTTTTTGTAATAAATTTATCATCAATACTTAATGTAATAAATCTAGCATCATTCAGCATTGATGTCTTAAATGTCTCTTAAATAACTGAAATGCTTACTGTTTTTTGAAAGTAATTTAAAACTGTCTGCAATGGTGCATTTTTAAAATTCGAATTAATATAATGGGGAGAAATGCATTCTTTAAAGGGAGAGTCTTTTAATATCTTTTCCAATCGATTCACTAGCTCGTTCCAGACGATGTCTGAGTGACTCGGAATTCGCATGAATAAAATTCTTTGATTTTGTCTTGATAAACAATGGCACAAGCCTTTGAATAATTTTTGGAGAAAGGAATTGATATACAATGAGAGTCAAAAGAAAGAAAACACTCATGACTGATTCAGAAAATGTGTTATTACAAATATATTATCGACTTTTAATATAAAATTTATGTATACAATTATTAACTTATTTAAGCAGAATCGAATAACTTATAAACATTTCATTATAATTAAAATACATAAAGAAATAACTCAATTTAAACTTAAGAGGATCCAATTTAATGCTTCAAAAATATAATACTCATAACATTCTCTTTCAAATATTTTAATTTTATACACATTACTATATTTTCTTAGAGGGTCTAATTAAAGTCTTATGTTCTGCCTGAATTTATGATAATGCCTGAAAAAATCTGGAAGATTCTATGATGGAGAAATAAATAGCACTAGAAGTGGGAAAACTGATATAAATTTAAAGGAAAATAATAAATCCTTACAAGAAATAGAATAAATTTTTTAAAGCAGCCATTGTACAATTAAGAAAATTCTTGACAAATCTTTCAAATTCAAACAGATTATAATATCTTGAGAAGGAAAAAGCAGATTTAAAAGAACACAAGACATTTATTCACAGACACAGACAAAAACTTTAAACATAGATTAGAAACGTAATTAACAATTGAAATTCCCTCCAGGTTTTAAAAATCAAACTAATTAAAAATTGCTTAAAATTAAAGAGTTCAATAGAGTTCAGGATCCGACCTTCACACATCGGGCACAACCAACAATCCCTCTCTAGCTTTATTCGCTTCCTGTTTCCTTTTTTTTTATTCTGTTGACGCCCATCTCGCTTCAGTTCAATTTCAAATAATGTTGAAGAGACTCAACCAATTTCTGCTCTAGAGCGACTTTTTTAAGATAAGCAGCAGGCCGGTACAAAATCAAAGATTTTCAGATAACGGGGAGATCAAGACGAATTTCTGATACAGAAATGAGATCTGTAGTAAAAGAGATCAAAGATAATCGAGCTGCAGCTATTGTTAAAATATCTCAAAGAATCTCACAAATATCAGCGAAGATAGTAAGTGCAAGCACTATATGGAGGACTTTTCATGAACATTTTCATTACATGTAAGAAAACGTTTACCATGAGATAGAGCCACAAGAAACATCTACGTCTTGCCTAAAAGTACTTTAAAAAGGATTTATGTTTTTGTAACAATATTTTATTCAGTGATGAGAGAGAAAAAATTTAAAAATTGGGCTTAGAGAAACTCGCAATAATATGTAAACTAAAAAAATGAAGAATCCATTTATAAATATTCAGTTAAGACAATTAAACGTAGTAGTGTATCCATTAAGATCTAGGCCTGTATGGTGCTGGCAGGAATCTGTAATTTTGTATTTATCAAATCTACATGAACAAAATGTACAATCTAAATATTTTAAAAGATGCCGTGCTGTGACTTTGGGATTATGACAAAGCTAGAACGTCCAACATGATAACGATCTCGAACATACATAGAAGATTTTGAAAAAAAATAGTAACTCTGTCATGTTGCAAATACTTGGGATCATCGTCCACAGTCGTTTGATCTATATCTCCTTTAAAATATATAGATATTTCGTTTAAAAATGTAAGCCAAAGAATCTTTTCTAATGAGGAAGAGTTGAATAATTTGTTACAGAAAAATGGCAAAAAAAAATACCTCACGAGCTAACAAACTTGTCATAGCTATGCCTAGACAATTAAAGGCAGTGATAAAATTTAAAAGACTGCAGACTTTAATAGTACAGATTTCATTGTTTTTGTCAGTGTCAATTCTCTCTCTTTACTTTTTTTGGCGTATGAAATCTGATGCTTTTCTGCTTTCGTTCAATTTTTTCTTTCTGCATTTTGATTTAATTAAACTTTTACAAGTTATTCATCCTGAGTGAATAAGTTAAGAATTGTATAAATCTACTTTATATTATAAGTAAATAACAAATTACAAATAAAACGTTTTCTATATCAATCATTGCTGCTTACTTTCTTTTGATTTTCACTATTATTAGACGTCAGAGCCGAGAAATTGTCAGAATAAAAATTCCTTTCCTATGAATACAAAGAATGTCTGAAACTTTAACAACTACTTAAGATTCTTCTATAAATATGAGGATTGTACTCTGAATTCTCTAAGTAAATTTGAGAAGCGATAATAATTAAAGTGAATAGATTTTAAAAAATATGTAATTTAAATGTTGCACTGATTATTTTGCATCATATTCAACTATTGCAAAAGTATTAATCAAAATGATTACCTAAATTTGAAATTTAAGTAAAATTACCAATCATGAATTTAATTTAAATTAAATTAATTGTTCATTATTTATTTAATAATGAAATTTATATTTAATCGAATTATAGTCTTTATTTATAATAAATTATTATTCAATTACAGTAAATTATAGCATTTAATAATAATATATTTCTGTATATGCCTTAGTCCGGAAGCAGAGAAAAACTGCTATCTTGTGAAATGTATATATAGAAAACAAACATCAGAGACAGCTTTCTTCGAAATGGATTTTGTTCAAATTTCGAAGATCTGAAAATTAAGCGTAAAAACAGTAAATCAAATTTTATCTGTCTAGCTGAAACAATTTTTAAGTTATCTTTGTCACAGACAGCCATTTTCCAGACACGTTTTTTTCGAACTCAAGGAGGTTTAAAATGTGGAAAATCGTCAAAATCTAGAACTCGAATTTATTGCGGATTATGATACTTACTCTATACTAAATATACACTGAAGTGACAAAAGTCATGGGATGACTGTTAATATCTTGTCGGTCCACCTTTTGACCGTCGAAGTGCAACAACTCGACGTGTCATGGAGTCCACAAGTCGTTGGAAGTCCTCTGCAGGAATATTGAGCCATGCTGTCTGTATAGACGTCCATAATTGTGAAAGTGTGGATGGTGCAGGAGTTTTGGCACGAACGGACCTTTCGATGATGTCCCATAAATGCTCGATGGGATTCATATCGGGCAATCTAGGTGGCCAGATCATGCGCTGGAATTGTCCGGAATGTTCTTCAAACCAATCGCGAACAGTTCTGGCCCGGTGACATGGCGTACTGTCATCCATAAAAATCCCATCGTTGTGTGGGTACGTGAAGTCCATGAATGGCTGCAAGTGATCTGCAAGCAACTGAATATAACCATTTCCAGTTAATGATCGGTTCTGTTGCACCAGAGAACCGAGTCCATGCCATGTAAAAACAGCCCACACCATTATGCAGCCACCACCAGCTTGAACAGTGCCTTGCTGACAGTTTGGGTCCATGGCTTCGTGGGGTCTGCGCCACACTCGAACTCTACCATCAGCTCGTAACAACTGAAATCGTGACTCATCTGACCACGCAACGGTTTTCCACTTGTCTAGGGACCAGTCGATATGCTCACGCGCCCAGGAGAGTCGCTGCAGGCGATGTCGTGCTGTAAAGGCACTCGAGTCGGTCTTATGCTGTCATAGCCCAAGGAAGACAAATTTCGCCACACAGTCCTATAAGACACGTCCCTCGTACGTCCCACATTGATTCCTGCAGTTATTTGACGAAGTGTTGCGTGTCTATTAACATTGACCATTCTACACAGACGTCGGCGGTCTCGGGCGTTAAGTGCAGGTGGTCGCCCACTGCGCTGTCCATGATGGGATGGGATGCCTGAAATTTCATACTCTCGGCACACTCTTGATACTGTGGATCTCGGAATGTTGAATTCACTAACGATATCCGCAATAGAATGACCCATGCGTCTAGCTCCAACTAACATTCCACGTTCAAAGTCTGTTACTTCTCGTCGTGCCTCCATAAATCACGAAAAACCTGTTCACATGAATAACTTGAACACAAATGAAAGCTCTGGAAAATAAACTGCGCATTTATACTTTTTCGCTGCGATACTACAGCCATCTGTATATTTGCATATTGCTATCCCATGACTTTTGTCACTTCAGTGTATAAGAGGAACTAAAAAGGAGGTATAAAAGTGAAAATCTAAATGCCTTTCATATCTATATATGAGAAACTTCACACAAAATGGCGCCTCTAATTGTAAAAAATTGTCATTCCATGAATTTTAAACAATAAAATCATAACATCAGGAAGCGAAAATTAATTAAAATGGTGTTATTAGCAATGGCAAAATAACTTTTTGGACTATTTTCAACCCGTTTCATATCTATAAAGAAAGTATACGACAAAATATCTTTTTAATTGTTCACTTTTATTTTTCCACTTTTTTTATTACTGGTTCAACAACTGCCATCAACTGCCAGATGCTGTTTCAAAGGCTGTCGACTTCCAGATGGCGTTTTAAAGGCTGTCTTCAGCTGCTAGATGCTGTTTGTTTTAAGATTATCATTGATTGTCCGAGGTTGCCTTAAAATCAGGACTACCGTTGGATGGGGCAATAAAGGAAGGGTTGGCAGGCGGGGATTGAGAATATCCTCCTCCACGTCGTGTTCCTGGGAAAGCAACAACTAAGAGGTTACTCAAAAGTGGAAAATAAATGAAGAATTTTTATTTAAACTTGTAAAATTGTGTTCTTAACCTTTTATCATTCTTTTATGTCTTGAAGATGCATATTTACATTTCTACGTTACAAAATTTCATTCTCTGCATAAAAAATTCAAAACCCCCAGTGATAACTATAACTAAAATTTTAAATTGTGTGTAGTATACTATACTTTTGGTATTGCTTGTGTTCATTTGCTTTACGTGTATATAAGAAACAGCAAAAGACATAAATTATGTCGTTCAGTTTATAGTAATGTAAAAAGAGAAGAATTCATAAAACAAATACATTTAAATTAACTTTGGAAAATTGATAACGATATATTTATGTCATTATAATGGTAATTTTTTTATGTTAAGTAGGAGAAAAAAAATGTTTGTGCAAAAATGTATTCAGAAGTTATTGCTAAAAATTGCACAGTCTTTCAAACTCCACTTCATCCCTTTTAGCAAGTAATAGAAACTCTTCGATATAGCAATTATCTCTTCTGCAAGAAAAGGGGGGGGTTCTAAAAAATATGAGTGCAAAATTTCTTCGGAATTTGTTGAAAATTGTAAAATTGCGTAAGATTCAAACTAGCAAACTGATGATTTTTCAGTGTTATACATAGGGATATTATAATAATTTTTATAATAAAAACTTTCCAATTAATTTCTCATTATTGAATATTATTTCATTCTATACTAGACTTTAAAAAGAATATATATATTATAATCGAATAAAATGCATAGAAATTATATAAGGATGCACTACAAAATCTGCATGCTGAGTGTTGAGCAGCATACATACCTTTTGTTCTGTCAATAACAGGCTTATGTAATGATCAAATTGAAAGTACAGGGTGTGCCAGAGAAAGTTACTTATTTGAAAACGATGAGTTGGGTGGATAGAGGGATGACAGGTAATGCTACTGGAGGGGAAGTCCAAAAGTTTGCTTTTCCCTCTAGTCAGTTGCCATCATGCTCTGATCTAGGAAATAACGGGCCTTCGCCGTCGAGAGCTTCTTTTCTCACTTGTTGCTATGCAATGTGTCTTCCGCGCTCGCTTTGAAATTCCTCCTCACAGACCCGTTTCTGGCAGTAATTCGATTCTGTCGTGGGTTAACTCATTTCGGAAGTGTCACTAAACCCAGAAATGGACATCAACGGTCCACCAGAACTCCAGAAAATGCCGAAAGAGTGAGGCAGTCAGTTCTGCGTTCGGCTCGCAAACACACAGCTGCTCTTGGAAATTCTGACACCACTCTTCGACGAATTCTCCATCAAGACCTTCTATTTCATCCCTATAAATTGACTCTTGTGCAAGAATTAACTGAACGCGATTTTGTTGCCCGTCAAAATGCATGTGAAATGCTGCTTGACAAGCTGCTTAAAGACGCGGTCGTTTTTTTCAGTGACGAGGCTGACTTTGAAATCCTTGGTTTATGTCGATCGACCACGGACCATAGATCACCTCAAGAACAACATTCGCGACGCCATTGCCAACGTACCGATTGCTGTAAAGAGTGGACACGAACTTCAAAAAACGACTTAATCAGTGTATACGCAATGGGGATTGCCATTTAACCGATGTCATTTTCAAAACTGTATCAAAAAAATTAGGATATTGTATTCTCAAATAAAAAAAAAGAATTAAAACAATAACTGAAGTACTTTTGTTTTTATTGACCTTCAAAAATATAAGTTTTTCTGGCGCACCCTGTATATACAAATAGTAATTTACATGGTAGTAAAATGGATCGTGTGTATAATGGTAGTCCATGCAATTAATTCCCTTTACATACAAGAATGATATCCACGTTTGTAAAGGAAATCATAAAGGCAATTATTGTATCTTATTAATTTCAAATGTAATTAATTCATTTAAATTCTTAATTAAGCAAACCAAATAATAAGCTAACTCCTGTATTGCATTCAAATTATTTCGGCCTGTTAATATTTTCAAGAAAATTAGAGCATTTATAAACAGGCGAATAATTTTGAATTATTCATCAAAGACTGCATCATTAAACGAAGATTAGATAGTTAAACGAAAACATTCAGTAGAAATTAACCTATTGCGAACTAAATCTGTAGAATTAACAGCTTCCAACTCCCTGAGGATAATGCCGATCTTAAACAATAAATGATGCGATGCTTTAATTGATTATGATAATCTAAACACGTGAAGGATAATGTCAGTTTATCTCGATAAGATAATCAAACTCAGATTTGTTCAGATTGTTGATGAAAATTTAATAAATTTGGGGTGATCCGGCTTAAAGTCTAATACACCGAGATAATCAGTGCTATTAGAGAATAGCATCGAATGATGGATGTCAAATTAATTATTTTGATTAATCTATTTTATTTGCAGATAAAAATCAATTCATAGAGGAAATCTTGACAAGTTATAGCATGATCAGATCATTGATATTTCTACTAGAATGCGTCAAATAATTCCAGCAAGAGTAATGATGTATTATCTCTGAATTCTGTGAGAAGGGTGATTCGGAAATTCTACGCATATTTGGAACCTAAATAAAAATCGATAATCGCACTGGAACAAAAAATAAAAGCTGCAACTGTGTCGCAGGAAAAAAGGGAAATAAAAGTAAATTTTTATCATGTGAGAATATTATATTGTTTTCGCTTGAGGTTTCTGTAGCCTAAAACTGTGAAGGCAACAAACTGGTGAAACCTCAGAATGCATAGGCAATAAATTGACGATTTATCAGGGGTTTTTTTAGTCGACTTTCATAATATAGCTTTTAAAATATATATCGTCTACTAATATAATTATATTTTATCTTCAGCTTTCACTGTATAGGTTTTGAATTATTTATCGGCTACTGTTGCAGTTTTTCCTTTGGAAACCACAGTGTTATTGTCATTTAAAAATAATGTTATTGGCGTTTTTATAAAAATAAATCAAACAAGTTAAGGTATTGTTTGTTTAAGGGATCATTTCAACTAATTAAAATAAGGTTATTAGGAAAATAATGCAGAAAGTTGTCACATTTGATGATTTATCGCCAATTAAAGTTACAACTTGATTTCCAAATGATACATTCTTCGAATTCTTACTTATTATCTCCATTAATTTGTCATTAACCAATTTAAACCGATTTGAAACCATCACGAGATTATCAAATTACACATGCGTCAGTATTTAGAAAAACGATAAGCTTTTTTCATCTGATAATCAGTCAAGCTCCAAATCTTTGTTTGTGTGCTAGAAAAATTGGAAATACAAATAATACAAATTTTTAAAACTTATATATATATATATATATATATATATATAATCTTGAAATTTACGATAGTAGATTTCATTCCTTATAATTATTTTTTATTGCTTCCAAACTGAAATTTATTGCCAACACTTTCAAAAAGTCAAATAATTTATATGACTCTGTAGCTTTGGTGCAATTCGTAATCTAAGAAATGACTGGCTAAAAAAGTTAAAAACTGAAAGATAAGAAACATAAAACCATAGTTGCTGGCTCCTTATTCATTTGCTATACAGAATGCTTATTATATATTAAAAAATATATTGATATTTAATATATTAATATATTTTTTATAAATAAAAAATATTTAAAAATATTTAAAAAATTTATAAATTAAAAATATGAAAAATATTAAAGATTGGTTATGCATGCAGAAAAATGTTTTGGTACTTTTCCGTTATACGGATGCAAGATTCGCCAATGTGAACAAAACGCAAACAAAGTCTCCATGTTTAACTACATGAAATTTGATGTAATTTTGCATTTTTGGAGACTTTTTTACTTTTCTCGACTAACGATCATTTGGCGACTTTTTGGCAATTTTTTTCGTTGCACCTGTATAACGGAAAAGTACCCATTTTTGTGTTCTTTTAATTTCTCTTATACGAAATATACGAAGTGAAAATAGCGTAGTCGTCAAAACATTTTGTCGAAGTTTTGATGAATCACTACGGGTCAAATTATTTTTGAGACCGGTTTAGTTATATTAACGTCCCATTGAAAAGCAACACTAGGACTATTTTGGGACGGACCTCAAGATTTTGAACCACAGTCAGATGACGAGGACAACACCTGAACTGACACCTCCCTCTCTTTTGAGTCCGGAAAATGCATTTTTAGAGCTGTATCTATTTGTGAACGCAATGACTAAAAATTTCTTTGAGCTAAAAATGAAATTTATTATATAGTTTTTAAGCAATATTTGAAGATAACTTCCAAATTTTAAGCAAAATTTATTTGGAAGAAGTCTATCAAATTTTGTTCAGTTGTTTGAATACAATAAACACAATTTGTCCTTCACGACACGATTCTATTAAACACAATAACTTCAAAATTAAAACAACTACACAAATAAAATTTATTCACCATATCAGCATTTAAAGAACAAATACCTATCACATTTCGAGCCAAATCTGCAGAAGTGTTGACCGACTATTGGCTGGTACTTTCACATGTAAATACAGTAACTCGAAAATGCAATAATTTAAACATATGAAATTTTGTATAGATAGTGATTATTATCACTTTTATAATAAAAACCTTCTAATGAATTTTTAATAATAATTATTTCATTCTATTCCTGCCTTAAAAGAAAGAAAAAAAAGACATTAAAATACTTGGGTGGAGAAACATTGAAATTACATCCGAGCAAACAGCAAAATCTGCGAGCAGAGTCTTATAATTTACTTAATCCTGTCTGATCAATAATAGCGTTGAATGACAATCTCTTTATGAACAGCCTTGTTTATATAAACACAACTTGTTCTCATCATGATTAAATGAAATATTAATAATTACAGCACAGTTGAAATTTTAAACAAGAAAAGTTCCCCGAAAAATTTCGCTGAAACAATTCAACAGGAACCGCTCTCCGGCTGATAGCAGAACAGGCTATTACAGGAATAGCTCACGGAATCCACCGAATCTCATACGGGTGGTACTTTATTCAGAAGCCCGTATCTCACGAAACTTCCCTCTTCTCCACAAAAAGACTCATCTAAGTGGAAACTTGTATGTTAACAAGACTTGTATGTCTTGATCTCGATAGATCAAAGAATACTCCGAATTTTCAGAAACTTCTTTATTTTACAGCCCTATATATGTACAAAGAACAACTCGCTCTTATCTTGAATAAATAATTGCTATTTACACCATGAACTAAAAAATTGTCTTTCCACAACAGTCTAAGTTGAAGGTATTTACTTGAAGATCAGTTCTCCATCAAATCATAAACACCACACCACTGGGAATTCACCGGTTGGTCAGTCAGCTATCATTTCAGGTGGTGCTCCAAATCTCTCGGACTTGTAGGCGTACTCCAGAAGTCTCCTAGAAACTCTTTTTCTTTTCTTCCAAAACACTCTGCGTATTTTATCTCAGCGACAGTCTTCGCCTCCTCTTCCTTAGTGGCTACTGATCCTCTCTTCCTTCTAATCATGTCCAGCAAAAAGGCCCTTTCAGTGGCGGCAGTCTGTCGTCGGAAGGTAATTAAGATGCGCCGAAAAATCTGGAACATGGGGTCGGCTTACAATAGGGAAATTCGGAATTGATGCTTGGATGTTCCATTGTCTCTGAAAGCACTATCACTGTCCTCTGGACGAGGAATGTCCACGTGTGTTCTTTCAGCTATTGATGCCTCAGGCCCCGAAAGGAGACAGCAACCTCTGGTTATCTCAATGCATCTAGCCAGCACAAAGGCAACATAGCTGGTGGAAATATTTTATAACTAAAGGGGGACGGGGAATGTTGAAGGAGTACCCTCTTCCTAAGAGGCTACCTCCTAATCATGAGGAAACATTGACTAGTGGTATGGCATCAAGTGGATGGCATGAACTTCAGCGCGAAGTGCTGTCCGACGGGCCGTGTTGTCTCCGTGGCAGATGGTGAATGAGCCTAGTACTTGCAGTGAGAAGAGAGCAGAGGGGTGGATGAAGGGGTGAGCATTCAGGTGTGACCGGCTTCTGGGGTGTAGGTGGTTAGGTGAAAGTTGAACAGGGTTGTGGTAGAGGGGAAGGATGCTAGATAATCTATTGCTGCTGACTGACGAATCAGCAGATTGCAAATATGAATAAAGAAGACTGGGAAGTTAGAATAGTAGTACATTAATCAGAATTAATTTCCTTTCTTCCTTATCTGTTGTTGTTGTTTTAAATTCTCCGCTGCTCCTCTTCTAAGTATCTACCGCTCGTTTCTTTTGTTCTGAAGCCTCTCGTGTTTTATTTTTCCTCAAAACTCCATCTCTCATTTTCACATTGATGCATTTGGGCTCCCTATTATCCAGTAGCCGCTCGTGAAAAAGCTCAATGGTCTCCAGTCCACCGTGGTTTTGTTTAGTTTAGTTTTAGTTATACTAACGTCTAGTTGTAAAGCAACACTAGGGATATTTTGGCACCTCGTAATTTTGAATCACGGTGAGATGACTGGACGACACCTGAACTGGCACCTCCTTCTCCACGCCGCATCACACCAGTGGGAGGACATTTGGCCTCGCAGATTTAACGTGCAAGAGACACGTTACACGACGGTTCTTCGGTGGAATCAAGTCTCGGACCTGAATCCCTCCGGTTCCGAAGTCGAAACCTTACCACCAGACCACCGCGTCCATCATCCACCGTGGGAAAGCTTGCTGATTGTCCATCCTCGTAACTGACCCTTCATAATGAACTCTAAAGATTTTCATTCCTTGCACGACTAAAACGCGCGTGCGTTTTTTATCTGGTCTTCACTAATTGGTTGGATGACCAGAATTTGTCCCAATATCTGGCAGTCTTGAACCACTTAACACTGTAGGGGGACCACACAGTTGACTTAATAGCTGGCCTCTAATCCCAATTATCGAGTGTGGGAACCAAGGAATATTATAGTGGTTACCTGATTTTTTAGGGCAAGGGAGCTGAATCTTTACAATCTGAAACCAACACCCTTGTCCTAGAAATGGGGTTGTAGTGAACGAATTGACAATACCCATAGAGAATGGTTAACATGGAATCCAATTCACCACTGTACGAATGATGCCTATGTACACTGATGGAAAAAAATCCCAACACTTGGAAGGAGCTGTGCTAGATAAACAAAATTTGGTAGGCGTGTTTATACATCTGAAAGATGACGTCGATTCAAATTTCGAGCTACGCACGTAAGTGTGGCGCTAGTAGCGACACTATGAACATGCAAATGAGGTTTGCTTTAAATAAGCGCTGTAAGGTTCGTGATCGTTATTTACGGTTGAGATTTGACGTAGTGGGTTAATGTTAGTCAAGGATGCCTCTGAGAAGACGAAGAAGCCATTATCAACAGCTCACTGTGTTTGAACGAGGTCGTGTTGTAGGGCTACGAGAAGGTGGGTTTTCTTTCCGCGATATAGCTGAAAGACTTGGCAGGAATGTATCCACTGTGCATGAGTATAGGTGGCAGTGGTCAAGGGAAGGAACTGCCTCAAGAAGACCAGTTTCCGGGAGGCCACGTGGTACTACTGAGAGGGAAGACCGTCCTATTCGGAGTATGGCCGTGGCTAATCGTACTGCGTCTGCAGTTGGCCCCACAGTGACACAACGAACTGTAACAAATCAGTTAGTTCAAGGACAGCTCCGAGCCAGACGCTCTGTACAGTGCATTCCACTGACTCCAAACCACTGCCGTTTGCGACGTGAGTGGTGTAAAGCTAGAGCTCATTGGAGGACGGAGTGGAGATCTGTTGTGTTTTCTGATGAAAGCCGGTTCTGCCTTGGTCGCAGTGATAGCCGTTTGTTGGTTAGAAGGAGGACAGGTGAACCCCTGCTAGTGACCTGTCTGCGGCATAGACACATAGGGCCTACTCCTGGAGTTATGGTTTTGGGCAGCAATTTCGTATGACAACAGGAGCACTCTCGTGGTTATCCCACGCACCCTGACTGCAAATTTGTACGTCAGTATAGTGATACAACCTGTTGTGCTGCCATTCATGAACAGCATTCAAGGGGGTGGGTTCCAACAGGATAACGCTCGCCCTCGTACCGCTGTTGTAACGCAATATGCTCTACAGAGTGTTGACATGTTGCCTTGGCCTGCTAGATCACCAGATCTTTCTCCAATCGAGCACGTATGGGACATCATTGGACGACAACTCCAGCGTCATCCACAACCAGCATTAACCGTCCCTGCATTGACCGCCCAAGTGCAACAGGCATGAAACTCCATCCCACAAACTGATATCCGACACCTGTACGACACAATGCATGCACGTTTGCATGCTTGCATTCAAAATTCTGGCGGTTACACCGGTTACTAATGTACCAACATTTCACATTTGAAATGGCTCTTCTCGCCAATGGCTCTACCTGTGATCTTGAAACTTTAATCAATTAAATATGTTACCTAGACAAATGTATTCCTAAAATTTCATTATTGTACAATAATTTTTTCTTGGTATTGAAATTTTTTTTTCCATCAGTGTATATAAAGGAAGCCACATGGGCAATTATAGCATCTTATTAATTTCTGATAATTAATAACAAAATTAATTAATTTCTGATAATTAATTGCAAACTTAATTCATTACTTTCAACTACTAATTAATGATACAATTTTAAGCATCCTCCTGCATTCTGTTCAATATTATTTCCTCTTGTCAAAGCTTATTAGGAAATTAAACCCATTTTTGATTGGTACATTGTTTTGAATAATTTTTTGCCCCTTCGGCGATGGAATTGGATCATTAATCGAAAACTCCTCGAAAAGTAAACCTAATAAATCACTTCCAACGCCCTAATGCCGGTTTTGAACAATGTATGATACAATGCGTTAATTGTTTGTGATAATCCATACTCCCGAAGGACAATGTCAATTTATCTCGATAGGATAATTAAACTCCGATGTATCTAGATTGATGATGAAACTAATAATTTTGGGAAATCTGGCTAAATTCTAATAAAGGGAGATAATCAGTGCTATTAGCGAAGAATATCAGATGATCAATGAATATTATCAAATTAATTAATTTTATTAATCTGCTTTATCTTCATATAAAAATCAAATTATTCAGACAGATTTTCAAATTATATTCAGTTCAAATTATTTGTATTTCCATTAGAAAGTGTCAAATAGTTTTGGCTAAAAATGACTAATCATTGCTGATATATATATAAAGACCAATTCATAAAATAGAGCATATTTAAAAATCAGCCGGCGCTCTGTCTTAGGGATAGTGCATCTTCTTGATCAGGACGTCCTAGGTTCAAGCGTGGTTGTTCTTCCTATGTGCTCTATGTGTGAGGTATGTGAATGCCCCCCCCCAATACAAAGGGATTGTGCAAGCGAATGTGACATATGAAGTAGCCAAGTCGTACTCTTCGTCTTAGATGGCTCTAATGAAAAAACAAGAAACCCTCATTTCGGTTTAAATCGTGGCAGATAACTGTCAGCGAGCTTATAAAGTGCCATAAGTAACAACCACAATAAGAATTATGCAAAAAAAATTCAAATGTCAATATTATAATCATTAAACAGACAAGGTCGTTTTTTTTTATTTCAAATGTAAAAACTATATTTGTCCAAGAATATTTTCAGAGATTATAGCGAAAAAAATTAAACGCTTACTCAGCTTTAATCTCTGGCTTATACTTGTCAGAAGCCATGTAAAGTGCTTTAAGTCACAACAACAAATATCACTATTCGAAAAAAAAAAAGAAAACTAAGTTGAAAAATGACATTTTAACAGTAAAGAAGGAAATGAAATGAAATTTTTTATTGCCTTAAAAATATATAGATAATACTGTTAACAAATCGAATCAGCCATACAACTCTGTAGATCTCGGAGCAATGCGTAATATCGAAAAGTCTTTTGAAGACTCAGTTTTTTTCCCTCCATTCTTGAACTTATGCGCAAACGATGAACAAAATTTATAACTTTCTCGTACACGAAGCATACAAAAAGAAAAACCTTCCAAGTCAGAAAAATATACTTTTGACATTCTATCTATTTGTTTTTAATGACAAATCTTAAGCAATATCTGTTGAAATGTGTATGTCTTTCCTGTGTATATAGAAATTAAGTGTGCATAAAAACTTCAAAATGTAAAAAGCTAGTTAAATGAGATTTAGTACATTCTTTTGTTATCAAAAACATCGCCAGAAAGAAATTATCAGAAATAGTAATAAAAATTTTTAATTAGAAATTCAAATGCATATTTAATTTTACTACCTCTTTGAACAAAACTTCTTAACCAAATCCAGCAAATTAATGAAGATCCGTTTGATTGCGTATTTTTGTATAAGAGCACGATAACTCAATACAGCAATGGCGTCAATATATGAAATTTGTTCTGAGATCAAAAATGTATATCTGCAATAACATTTTGGGCCTATTTAATGAAGGAAGACTTCGAAATTCCTACTAGCTTTTCTTCATTACATTAGGAAACATAAAATGCAATACATTCAGTCACAACATGAGAAAACAGAGTAAGATCTATCACCTGCAAACTCTGCCATGACCTTAGAGGATTTTCCTCTTCTAGTTACATAACCTCCGGAGGGCACCTCATAATAGGGATGATATTCTTCAGGCATGGTGGTTGAATCTCGCCAACCTGGTGTGTACAATAATGGTGAGGAATCTGACTCCTCCCATTGATGACGGGACTCAATTCCTACTTGGAAGGTCCTACCGTAGCCGGTGATAGCCGCCTTTAGGACTCAACCCCAGCCCAGTTCCAGCCAGTGTTGATGTAGCGGTGGTTCGGTCATTCAGTATTCATTTCTGAGTACCTTCGGGTGGGATGGAGAGTCATTAATATGGCTTATAATGTTTCAACATAAAATAATTGTTCCTGATTTCATCTTTACTACAGAATAAGCCCCATTGGGGAGCATCTCAGATATGAGGATAAGAAGAACCCAGCATGGCAGTTGGTTCTCGTCACCCGAGTGAGTACGGAAATAGAGGGGATTGGCTATCTCCTTCCGAAAGAGGGACGCACATCCCATGGAAAGGACTGTCCAGTGGCCAGTGGACTAAGGCTGAGTCCCCTTAGGACTCAGCCTTAGTTTCCACCAATGTTGTAGTGGTGGGCCAGTCTTCAAATTTAATACGAATGCTTTTAATTAGGAGCGGCGAAAAGAGGTTACTTGAGAGTATATGAAAAAGTTGTGAGAAGAACACTTCCGCTGGTTTACATTTGAGCGTATGGTATCAAATTCAAAGAATATTTAAGTCAAATCTCAAGTCAAAAAGTTTATCTAATAATCAACTCTAGGCGAAAAGAAAATTGGAAAAGTTTTTTGTAAGTAAAATCAGTAAAATTTATCACGAAATTCTTCTTTACATCTTGAAAATCGATGTATATTATTCCAGAATGACAAATACTTTAAAAAGTATGTCTTTACTATATCGATAATATAATCCTAATAATATATCAATAATATGTCTTTAATATAATCCTAGCTACCATTATTGTATTTGCCATTCACTAAACGATTCGTAATTGTGTCAGAATAATTTGTTCTTTTAGTCCAGTTGAATTTTCATGAAAAATAGCAAAATGAACAAAAATACTTAACAAAAATTTTATTGATTTATCTAAATTAGGCGTCTTTGCATCTTACCACCGAATCTGATAACATATCTATATATTATCAGATACGGTGGTGAAAAATGGAAATTGATTCACCGATTTGTCCAATTTAAATAAAAATTACTGATCTAAGATGATAAGTTTAAGATAATAAGCTATTGGTATGAAAACATAGATATAAAATAAACAGCTGGTCGTTGATGTTAATTACGTTAGAAATAATTTTAAATAGTTTTTTGAGCATTTTATTTATATATAATAACCATTTTTTATTATAAAAGGTTTATTTTTGATTTTCATATGTATTTATATTAATATATAAGTATTTTTTATTTTGAATGAAATAAATACATGGTACCTAGAGGGAAATGATTGATAAACATTGCGAATCGATATCTGCATTATTTTTTTAATTTGACTTAATTGAAAAAAAAAAACATATCGGATGAAACTTTGTATTCAAAGGAGATAATCACTTTTCCATCAATTCAAAGATTAAGAAAAGAATCCTATTCTAAAAATGTTCAGCAATTTCAAATTGTATCGTAATGACCGTTTTCAGTCTAATTTTGGACAAATTCATTTGGAGATATTGCTATAATATATGTTTACCATGTCTAAGTACAATTCAATAGACTAAATTGTACTGTTGTATAAAGTTACATTCCATTAAATCTATGCTATATATTATATCTGTCATATCTTTTTCTTTTACTTAATACATTGACAAAGAATAAACTATTGTGACTCTCTTTTCCACTTGCTATCCCATATTGTATTGTAAAAACAACATCTTTTTTTAGATGTGATAAACGCTGAAGATTTGTTCTATTTCCTTTTAAACATCCTGCATAATATACCTAATCCAATCATAGCCGTAATCATTATTATTTATAAATTGTAATTAATAGAATTAGAATAGAAATTCTAAAGAATAAATGCAATGACATGTGCCAGATGTGTCACGTTGATCTAAGTATTAAGCACATTTTAATTGAATGCCCTATGTACCATTTCTATCGTATTCAACATTTTCAATAAATCATCCGTAAGTCTAACTGACTTGGTGCCTGAGAAATGCCACCCAAATATTTTTACATTTTTAAAAGCGATTGATCTTTATACTTGTATCTATTTTCTTTTCAACCTTTTAATAACCTTTTAATATAATATTCTTTTAGAGCTTCATTTTGGAATTGTATCCTTAACTCGTAATTTTAATTTGTTTTTAAAAAAAAATTTCTGCGATTGCGAAATTTTAAAATTTTTATTAGCTGATTGTCACGCCTCTTGTATTTCTTGCAATTTCCTCAATTCATATTAATTTATAATTTTTATTAGTTGGGCTCATATTAATGTAATCTTAATTTAAACCATACGACTGGAGCAGTGTGGCCACAAATGGCTCTTGCGCCAATAAACCTTACCTACCTACCTAAAGAATAAAATTCCTTAAAATTTTAAGAAAGATATAAAAATACTATAAATATTTACAATCGCAGAAAACAATAGTATGAAATTAATTAATTTATATAGAGTGTTATATTTATATAGTGAAAAAGAATGAAAACAATTCTAAGACGAAAAATAGCCATCTTTATTAAAAACTAGCCGCCTTTGGCAACCAGCTGGTTCGCCATGAGTAATGGGTTCTAAAATTTTCAATTAAATCACATATTCATTAGCCTTGAAGTAACTCCGGGCATTGATTGGCCTGAAATTAATATTTTCTTTAAGATGATGGACGGAAAGCTCTAAAAGAAAACGTTTCCCTAATAATATTCTTTAATTTTATAAATCAGTAAGTTTTAACTATCGGTTATACTTCCAAAATATTAAAAATGTTTTTTTCGGTGATGTTGCCAAAATATGAAATATGTTTTTTTAAAGAAAACGAAAAAGGGGAAAAAATTATTGAATTAATGAGACAGATATTGCAAACGATAATAGAAATATGCCATTAAGTCGGGATTTCAATGAATATCCTGTCTAAATTACATCAGGTTTACCGTAAAGAAGATTTATTGAATTAATTATTTAGATATTGCAAACGATCATACAATCCTTTGCTTTGCATTTTTGTTTAGAAAATATCACATTTTTTTTATTTCTTTTACTTTATCCAGTCACGTGTTGAAAGTTGCATTTCTTTAGATTTATTTTGCGATGATAGTTTTTTTGTGTGTGAACATCATCCTGTTTTCGTTAGGAGGTTTTGAATAATTGAAAGTAACAAATAATTGAAGCTCGAAATCACGTACGCAATGAATGAAGCATAAATGGCAATATTCATCATCTTTTAATCGCATGGGGTGTTTTTTTTTTACCTTTTTTTACCAGTATTGCATTATTATTACGTATGTTTCTTTGACAACAGATGTGTTTTTAAAATGTTGACGCAGAATTATGGCATCGTAGCCGTTATTTTCATAGAATGTAATTTTTTCCAAAATTAAATAATTTAATTTTTATATCTTCAAAAAAACTTCATTCACATTTAATAACAGTTTGGATAAAAGTATTTTCTCTTTCTCCCAGTGGGGAAATATCAATTCGTTCTTAAGTGGAAACGTTGAAAGATTTGACTCCTGTTCTAAGATGAATCGATTATGAAACTGTTTTATGATCTCATAAATTAATAAATAGCTGTTCGTATTTGCCAAAGTATTATTCTCATAAAAATTCTATATAAATTATTTTGTTTAAAAATTTATTGGTAAATATTTATCATTTGTAAGTAAATATTTATCATTGTCTCTATGTATATATATATATATACATAGAGAGAGAGTTTGCGATTGTTTCAAAACGGTTTAAATTGGTAAATGATTTAAATTAATTAAGACAAATAATGACTTAAAAAATAATATTCTAGCAAAAAAGCTAGTTAGCTCTTAAAATTTGCTATCGTAGATTACTTTTTTTTTACCCGTGTTCCAAAATCACCGTGTTAGGAAGTTTTTACGACCGCTAGTGTTATTTCTCAAGTATCCACAGCTTTGAACAAGGATTCTTTTATCTGCTCTCGGTCGATTGAAATTACGTTGGTGAAATTTGTGATGTCCGTTTCTTTTCATCGTCTCCACCTCCCCTTCCTTTTTTTTCAGAAAATAAATTCCATTTTCCTTCTTTTTAATCGTTAGGGATCAAGATATACAATCTATTGCAAATTTTCATTTTCTCAGTGTGGTTTTTTTAAGCCGTTGTTTCGTTGAAGGATTTTTTAATTGCTTATTTTAAATTTTGAATATTTTATAAAATCATGGGGAAAAACAATATAAATCAAATTTTACGAAATACTGTGTTTGATTAGTTAAGAGATTCAAATATTTCATTCATAATCGGTAATTTGCTTGCATATCATTTCATCTTGTTTATATTTATATATATATATAAATATATATATACATCTTTTCACATATATATATATATATATACACGCATAAGCAAAAATTCTTTGTTAGATTCGAAATCGACATGTAGTTGAAAATTTTCATTCGATATCTTTTTTTGTTTGTTTGAAATCAAAATATCCAAACCTTTGAAAGTTGATCTTATGAATAAAAGATTTATGAATGATGCATACATTAATTACTATCAACATAATTTTGTTATAATTCTGAGTATCGTAATACTTCGCAATTCTGAAAACAGATTCGTCGGATGGTGCAACAGTGCCATCTATTGGAGATTTAATAAACTTTGATTTCTCCCAAAGATATAACAAAATTACATTCTGTTTTAACACAGAAGGTATTTGAATTAATTAAAGAACAATCTTAAAAATAAATCAAATTAAAAATACCAGCACATTTTGATAGCCAAACAATTTTACTAGTTTAAATGTCTTGGACGCTTTATTTATTATACGGCGTATCTTCATAATTTTCTGTCAGCACCTGTAAAATTATAACTTTAAATTAAAGTGGAAGTTAATTCCAATAAAAACTTCTTCATTGAAACTGAAAGTGCGCGTATGTTTTTAATATGGGTACAAAAAACAGTGAGAGTTCAGTATAGAAGCCTTACATGCGCTACAGATTTAAAAAAAAAAAAAAAAACCCTATATGATAACCCTAAAGAATTTCTCATTAAAAAAATTTCATTGTATATTATATACTTATCATTATGAAATTCCTTTTTTTTTTTTAATTTTACTTCCAGAAGGTTTTAAATGATGTAAATAATATTTCATTGTATTTTAATGAATGTACGTACTTCTAAAAAAATACCAAAATTAAATTTTAGAAATTCCTTTGGTCCTAAGGATTTATATTTAATGAATTAATTATTCCTGTCACTCAAATTTTTAAATTTAAAAAAATAATTTTACTATCAAACCTAATCGAATCGAATTAATTCCGAACCTTTGGAATATCGCTATTTTAAAACAATCAACGATTTCATAAGTTTAAGTTGATCAGCCTTAAACAACTCTGGGTGCTGACTGGTTGTCTTTCAGACGATCTATGTAGCAGCCAGAAATCACGCGTTTTTATAACAGTTTTTCAGTTTTCATATTTTACTTAGTTATTGTCATAATAGAATGGATCCTTCTTTTTATTTAAAATATTAGTATTTCAAGAATATTTTACATGATGTAACTCATAGGACTGAGGATATATGTGTAAAAATATAAAACTGGTTATTCGTCAATTATTATTTCATATTGCATAAAATATAGTTCTTTTCTTCACTTAAAAAGTTTTTTTTTCTATTGGATGTGTTGTTGTTGTCGTGTCCGTGTTTTTCACGGAAGGGGGGAGTGCAGTAGCTTCTGAGAGTAAAGACCCCTGAGCACCCAGAAGGCAAAAGTCCACCTTCTAGCTCACACACACGACACAACCCTTTTTAGGGGGTGGTCGAATTCATTAATACACTCATTCATCCATCAGCAAGTCGGAATTTAGATCCAAATCAGAGACCGACTCATCCCTGATTCAGTACCCCCAGACGTATTGTTTTGCTGTGGGAACTTGGAGGACTTTGCAGTCTCGACATATTTAACGTGCCCCAACTGCCATTAGCCAATACGGCGGTCTTTGGCCAAGACGAGAACAGAACCCGCGCCCTTTCGCTTGTGAGACTGACGCTCTACAGACCATGCTACCGCGGCCTTTCTATTGGATTTGGTGTTAACAAAACAAATAATTGACAAAACATAATGCATATAGATATACTTTATTTGCATTAAATGTTATAGAATTATTGAATTAATAATATATATATTTTTAAAACCTCGTAGTAACTTTTTGCTTGTTCGTATTATTGTAAAACATATTATGTTCTATGTTGACTGCATATATATTACTGAAGCTAGTTAAAAATTACACTTTTTGGGATTTAATTTGCTGTAAAAATTTACTCAATCTTTTAATTCGAAACTTCTGATAATAAGACGACAACGTGCTGATAAAAGCTAATTTTTTTCCCATGTATGCGTTGCGTGCTAGAGCAGTTAAATTTTATTTTTATTTTATGGAAAATAAATTGTTGAAAAATATACATAAAATCGAGGGGTTTTTTTTTCAATTCAATAATATTGATAATGATGTCATGTCCGTGTTCCACGGAAAGGGGTTACAATAGTTTCCGCGGGTAAAGACCCCTGAGCATCCAAAGGCAGAAGTCTGACTTCAAGCTCAAATGAAGGTGACACACACATTCGCTTGCACAACCTCCTTTTTACTGGGGAACACATTCATACATCTCACACATAGAACACAAAACAACCATGCCCGAACCGGGATGCCCAAATCGTGGGGAAGACAAGCTACCCCTATGCCAGGATGCAATTCCTTACGATTAAAAAATTCAATTAATATGTTTAAAATAATTACTTTCCTACAAAAGATAGTATTTTGAACTTTAAGAACAAGCATAAATCATTTTTGTACTATAATATTTTCAAATGCTATCGAAAAAAACTTTAAAATTTCACTTAATTTTAAATTAAATAAAAAAATTTTAAAGTGCACCTAGTTGCACTTCTCCATACTCCAAGGCAATGTTTTCCATTTTATATGTCAATTTTGATGGCTCTAAGTCAAATGATCAAGCCTATGAAGCGCCAACAAACACAAACATACGTCATCTTTACTATAACTAAAGTATACCTTTATATAAATTATGTATATTAAGAATTTTATATCTATTTAGTATTTTAAATTCATATAAATTTTACATTATAGCAAGTAAAGAATACTTAAATTTCATGAATTGACAGCAATTTTAATTTTAAAAATAATGATACAAATAAGTAGTTTACGAGATTCTGGATTAAAAATTATATTAAAAACTCCTAAATGAGCAGAAAAATTTACATCTAACAAGTTCAAAACTTTTCATAAATAGTGAAACAATTCATTCCTTCGTTTGTTCATTCATCATTCATATATTTATTTACGAAGCGGTTGGAAAGAAATATCGGTTACTCTTACTTTCACTATACATACATGATATCCATTCAGATAAACAGTAAAAGCTCCTTATTCGCGCTTTCACTATTCGCGGATTTAAAAAATGCGACCCAATTCCTATATTCGCGGTTTCTTTATTCAACCTACCAGTGTTTAGGCGTGCTAATAAGAAGCGTGGGTTACAAGCGATATTTTTGTGACTGGTTCCTGAATTGTTTTGTTTTTGAAATTGAAACTTATTTAAATAAACATAATTTAGACTTTAAAGCACTTCTAGTTTTGGACAATGCACCAGCTCATCCTAACGAACTTGAAACTATGTATTCAAATATAAAAGTGACATTTTTTCCTCTCAACACGACGTTTTCGCTTCAACCTATGGGCCAAAAAATAATCCAGGCCTTTAAGCTCTATTACATTAGACGAACCTTCAAAATCATATTGGATAATATGGAATGTAATCCTGATATGAAAGTTATAGAATGCTGGAAGAAATTTGACATAGTAAAATGCATCGTAAACATAAAAGAATCATTGGAAGAACTGAAGCAACCCACATAGAAGTCATGCTGGAAAAAATTGTGGCCTGCTCTGACTACGGAAAATGACGAAGAATCTTTGCAAGTTCAAACTTTGACTGCGAACATAGTCGAAATCGCGAATGAAATAGGACGAGATGGGTTCGAACAGGTAACATTCCGGAATTGCTTGAATTGCAAGATGAAGATTTGACTGAAACGACTTGGAGGAAATGTTAAATTCACAGCCCATCGAAAAAGCTTCAACAAGCACTGGAAACGTGACATTTAATTTGAAAAATCTTTGTGAAGGTTTAAGAATGGCAAATGAGCTTTGTAATTTCTTTATGAACGTCTATGGAAAGAAGTCTTATTTCTAAGAGCAAATTGCTAATGCGACTGCTGCATATCAGTCTGAATGGAAGGAGCTTTTAAAAACTGCCAAGCAAGAGAAAATTACAAAACTCTTCAAACCATTGCCTAAGCCTTAAGATAATTAATCAAAATGTTCAAAAACTTCAATTAAATTGATTTTTTATGCATTTGTTTTTTGTTGTTGTTGTTTGTTTGTTGTGTCACCTAGGAACGTATGAAGATTTGACTGAAACCGACTTGGAGGAAATGTTAAATTCACAGCCCGTTGAAAAAGAGGCTTCAACAAGCACTGGAAACGTGACATTTTATTTGAAAACTCTTAGTGAAGGTTTAAGAATGGCAAATGAGCTTTGTGATTTCTTTATGAACATTGACCCGCCTTTGGAACGAAGTCTATTTTTAAGAGGCAAATTGCTAATGCGACTGCTGAGTATCAGTCTGAATTGCTTTTAAAAACGGCCAAGAAAGAGAAAATTACAAAATTCTTCAAACCATTGAATAAGCCTTAAGATAATTAATAAAAATGTTCAAAAACTTCAATTAAATTGATTTTTTTATATATTTGGTTTTTTTTATTTATTTTGTCGCCTAGGAACTTATCCCCTATAATCCCATATAAATTACCATTCCGTATTCACGGCACATAAATTTCTGTATTCGCGGCACAGTTATGGAACATATACCCCTCGAATAAGGAGCTTTTACTGTATACATTTACTACATACATTTATTTCTGTTTTTATACACTATTTAATGTTGATTGATCCAAAAAATTGAATAGGAAATTGAGTCGAACCTTAAACAAGTGTTATTTTAATGGCTTTTTATCTTTTCTAATCATTGTGTGTATGAATCATCCTAATGAAATTCTCATGATAACTTATTATTGCTGGCGTTTAATTCAAGTAAAACTGTTTCCTTGTCTTTTTCTTCTTATTTTCGCCCACACACGTATATATAACAACACACACTTCGATATTCACACATATATAATTAATATTCGATAATTATAATAATTATTCGATATTAACACATAATATTAATATTTAAATGTAGAAAACGGCCCAAACACAGAATGAACGAATAATTCTGTTTCCCGCTAAGGGAGAGTGAACGGTGCCTACTTATTACTATCAAATCGAAACTTTCCACCTTATTTAATTTTTTATCCGTCACATAAGCATGCAGATATTAAATAAAATCCTTCTTCCTTAACTTTTAACAAAACAGATCACATGACTAAATATTTGTCACGTGATTTAGTCTCATAATTAAACATTTGATGAAATAAGAAAAGCAATTAGAATCTCATTGCAACCATAAAATCTATTTTTAAAAAGTAAACATAAATATTTTTTATAAGCCAATTTTCAGAAAAATTTGCACGACAATCGAATTGGCGGTAAAAAGGAAAAAAATCCGATTTCAAGTGGTATGAAAATCTTGTGCTATAATATTTTTGGAAATTATAGCGACAAATGCCAAAATTTCACCTAACATTCAATTAATTGAAATTTCAAGCAAAAATTGCTCTACTGTACACATTTTCTAATACTGAAGTGTCGAATTTGATAGTTCTGGATCAAAAAGTCTGTTCTTTACAATGTCAATACACACAGACAGACATTCACATTCACGTTTTTCTTTATTATCAATGGTGTTTGTTATAATTTAAGTGTTAATTTTTTAGTTTAATTGTTTTTATAACTATCTGGATTTATTGTTATAGTTGTTTGGCAGTAAAGTCTCAACTGACTTAAAACACTTCATTTATGCTCACTCAGGCCATATTTCATTAACTAAAACAGAAAGTCTGTT